>APFE030406938.1:67836-115877 GCA_000404065.3 Pinus taeda | reverse complement strand
CGAAAATCATGCACAAAACCATAGGTGGGTCCGCCCAACCTAACATAGGGTCCAAAACCAAAATTTTTCGGGGTGCTGGCCCGGACCCCATAAAGTGGGGTTATGGGTGCCCTTCAAACCCCCTATTAATTACGTGGAAAGAATATAACACAACCCAACAGTCAGGAGGAAGAGAGTGGAGATGATTAGGGAACAAAAACTAAACAAGACCAAACCCCATTGTGGAAATGTGTTTCTAGGCCTGAAGCAGGGAAAGGGGGTGGAACCACTAAATTTAAATGTTGCAACAACACTTACACGGGTTCATACACACGTGCCAGAAGGCACCTCTGTGGGAAAAGTCCATGGGATGGAGATAAACAAATAGGAATCAAAGCTTGTGTAAATGTGTCAACAACACTAAGAGCCAAATACATAAGGGAAGAGGAGGAAGCCCAATACAAATTTAAAAAATCAAAGGGTTTTTTTGAACATAACTCACAATCACATGCAAAAATAACTCCATCAACATCCTCCCATGGCAGTGGATATGGAGGCATAAGAACAAATATCTCTTTAAGGCGTAGAACCATATCAGATTTTCTTGACGAAGGGTGTAGGAATCATGTGGATTTAAAACTTTACCGATTTCTCTATGCATGTGGGATACCATTCGATGTTCTTTGCTCACCTTAATATTGGCATGAAATGGTTTCTGTCATAAATGATGCCCCCAAAGGATACAAGAGACTTGGGTATGACAATGCTAAAACTGTTGGACTTGATCATGAAAAAGCAAAAATAACACATTCTTTGAGTAAAATGCCAAATTCTTGGAATGAGCATGGGTTGTCCATTGTATATGATGGATGGACAAATGTAAAAGGCAAGCCATTGATAAGTGTTCTTGTTGTCTGTTAGTGGTGCCATCTTCCTTTCAACATATGATTACTTAGAGAAGTTCAAGACCGACATCAACATTGCAAAACCATTACTTGAAACAATTGAATGTATTGAGCCATACAATGTCATCCTAGTCATCACTGATAATGTTGCTAGTTGTAAGACAACAAGAGCAGTTATTGAGGATAAATACCCCAACATATTTTGGTCTGGGTGTTTGGTTCACACAATGAACCTTTTGATGCATGATATTATTAAGAACAAAAATCAACAATACAAATGGATTGGTGATTTTTACAAGAGAGGCAAAAAAATGATAAAATTTATTACATATCATAGCAATACCCATGGGCTTTTCCGCAATCACTCAAGATTGGAGTTGTTGAAGATTGTGAAGATTAGATGTGCTAGCTATTACCTCACCTTCAGGCGCATTTTGAAGGTAAGAGAGTCATTGGCTAGCATGGTATCAAGTCAAAACTGGCAGGTATTAAAGGACAGGGCTCCAAATGCAGTTGACAAGCAAGGTTTTGAACAGGTGGAGGAGATTGCTCTTGATGGTCTATTTTGGGCACGTGTGAGGGAAGTATTGCAATTCACCAAGCCCATTTATAGCATGATTCGTTTTGCAAATACAGATAAACCAATGATTGGGGAGGTGTATGATCAAATGGATAACATGTTGGGGCGAATAAAATATATTGTTCAGGAAAATGATCCCAACTTGTTACAATGATTCACAATTGTGTGTGTGCATGGTGGAATGAACTTAATGTTCCACTACATGCCTTGGTGTATATCCTTATGCCAAAATACTACTCTCCATCTTGGTTGGGACAACTTGCACCTTGGGGTGGGTTAGGATCAAACCCCATACAGATCTAGAGGTATCTAAAAGATATATGGAAGCATTAGACAAGTTGGTACCTAACAAGGAGGAGTGTGTTAATTTGTGTCTTGAATCAGGCAAATACTTCAGTTGCACTAATTTGTTTGGTTCTTTGCATGTAATGGAAGATAGAGACGGATTTGATGCTTTCACATGGGAGGAAGCATATGGCGACACGGGACTTTTGCCAAAAATGGAAAAAAAAAGTTCTCCCATAGGTTGTAAATACTTCTTCTGCAGAGAGGTGTTGTTTCACCTACAACTTCATACATAATCTGAGAAGAAACAAACTTTATGAAAATCGGGCAGAAAGCTTGGTTTATGTGCGCTGCAACTTGAGGTTGTTGAGTCATTATTGTGATCGAGCTTATGAGCATCCAAAATATAAAATTTGGGACAACAACCCAGAGGACGATAATTTGGAGGATGGAACTATACATCTTGAAGAATTGGAAGCAAAACTTTTGAGAGATGGTGATGAAGCAACAACAACCATGCCACGGCCACCATCCAGTCGCAGTGCTAGTGCTCGAGTTCCAACTATTGTTCCTTTGCTGGCGCCGCCTCTATCTACATCCTCACATGGAAGGCATGTGCCTTCTGGTTTTGGTCGTGTGACTATGCGGGAGGAAACTCCTAGAAGACCATCAGTGCCACAACTTGCTCAGAAATTAGACATTTCTCATGGCGGCAAGATGAAGCAATAGATAATAGATTTACTTGTCTTTTCTTGTTTATAGTAGTTTTTATAATTGTTGACTCTTTCATATGTATTATGATATTTTTTGTAAATAATACATGACAATTTAAGTTTGAAGTTCGAAGTTGGCAATTATAAATCATTGGTAATGAATTATGAATATGATGCTTTGTGAAAGTTGAAGGTTGTTTTATTTCATTTCATTTTATAACATTTCATTTCATGTTAGAGATTCTTTGTTGTAATGGTTACACTTAGCTTACAAGAACGACTTTGGTGATCAATGATGATAAATTTTATATATTGAATTTTGAAAGCTTGAAACTTTAAGATTGATGAATCATGAGACTCAATATGTTGTATGTTATTATGTTACTAACTTGTGGAAGTGGTTGATGAAGATTATAACTTCTAGATGATTGATGTTATATGGTTCAATCTATGTTTTTATGTTTTTATATCTAATTCATCATTCTACATTCTTTTGTTGACATATATGCATCAAAATATAAAAATATATATATTATATAAAAATTCACTCCCCGATTCGCTCCCAGACTGGGAGCTTATGAAAATGTCACTCTCGCTCCCGCTTCCCATTTTTTCTCTTGCTCCCAAGTAACCTTGGATAATTCAACTCAGGTTTCCAGCATTTTATTTATATTAGTTTTCCCCATGCATTAGATTCACTTGCAAATTATGGAAGATTCATGGGGATGGAGGACAGTCGGATGGGCACTTTTAGATTCTTGATTATGCTATTGTTACTAGTTTCCATTTTTAGAAACTTAGTCTTATCCAACCGCAAATGACAGTATTTGGATACCCACTGGGGAGATAGGCCCATGGTTTGAATTGGAGTAGTTGATATTTTTGGAGAAATTCTATTTATGGAAATTTCTATCTTTAGAAGGTTCTTCGAACATCATAAAAGTTATATTTTTGAGGAACCAGTTTGGAGATTAGCCTATTGTTAAAATTGGCAACTAGGGAAAAACTTCATGTGGGTCATCTTATTTATGGCTAATAATATTTTTATTAGATTCCTTTAGTCGAGAGGTGTAGGATTGATATAAAGATCTTTCGATACCGATAAGTATTCATGGAGATATGAATTTATTTTGATGATGGAATTATTATCAAGCCGACCTACAACTCATGTAGGCTCAGAAGCCCAATAGTCGCATCTATTCAAACATCAACGTTGTGTATAAATATAGGAGGACTTTTCATGATTTTCACTCACTCATCTCATCACATCTCTCTCTCTCTATTGCGCAGAAAAGAGTCTCTTCTCTATTACGCAAAAAAGGGTCTCTCTCTCACACATGTGAAGCTGGAAGCTCTTGAACCTGAAGTTGCAACTGCAGATCCAAATTTTGATCAGCGTTGACCATCAGATCTCCTTCTTAGAACTGCATTGTAGGTCCATCTGGATCTTCTCTGAAAGCCACAACTTTTGGTAGTGGAATCAAGTCAATCCGACGGACGGTTTGCAAGATATCGACTGCCCTAGTTTGAGGTAAGCTGTTGAAACTGAAGCTGCAACTGCAGAAGTAAAGTTTGACCTATGTGGACTAGAACATATCCTCATCTGAATTTCGTTGTAGGTTCATCTAAACCTCCTTTGAAAGCCGCAACTTTTCGTGGTGGAATCAAGTCAATTCGACGGAGGGTTTGCAAGATATAGACTGCCCTAGTTTGAAGGAAGCTGCTGAAACTGAAGTTGCAACTGCAGAAGTAAAGTTTGACCTGCGTGGACTAAAAGATCTCCTCATCTGAACTGCGCTGTAAGTTCATCTGAACCTCCTTTGGAAGTCACAACTTTTGGTGGTGGAATCGTGCCAATCTGACGGTTGGTTTGTGAGATATCATCTGCCCTATTTTGATGATGAAGCCACTAATGCTGATGTTGTTGATCTAGGGTTTTCTACTATTAATATAAATCAGATTTATTGTACTATTTCTCTCTGCTAAATTATTGAAGATAAAAGAAGATTTGATCAAAGGGTTTCCCCACACATTGTGGGGTTTGTCCCTGGCTAGCCACCACATCTTGTGTCTCTTGTCTTGGCTTGCTTTTCTGTCGATCGTTTAATGTTCTATCTGAACTTTACTTTATGTACATGTGATTGCTAATCTGTGGAATATAATAAGAAAAAGAAGTAAACTGTTATAAGCATAGAACATACCATAACTTAACATGGTATCAAAGGTATGGTGAAGACAAACCCCGAGCAAGAGCAAGAGAAATCACCGAAGAGAAGATTGGCAAAGCTATCCTAAAAGAACAGTGGGGTCCTCTACACTCTTTCCTGTCAAAGACAAGCTCCGTGAGAAAGCTGACTATCGCGGATGGAAGATGTCTATTGATCTAACCCTTGAGGATCAAGGAGTGTTGGATCATGTGAGAGGCAATATTGTTGAGCCTGCATCAAATTCACCTCCTGCTGCCAGGAACAAATGGAAGAATGGAGAAATTAAAGTGAAGAAAATCATCTGGGACTCTATCGGCAAGCACTTGGTGGCTTACATCTCTGAACTGGACATCTCCAAGGAAATCTACGATAGACTGGTGAGTTTATTTAAAGTTAATGATGCAAATCAATTTTTGTTTCTTAGAAATAAGTTGAGGGAAATTAAGAAGGGTAAAGATGAGCGTATGCAAGCATACTTCTTAAGAATAATCGAGATCAAGAATGATCTTCTATCTATTGGGGAAACTATTTCTGATAGGGAAATGGCACTCACAACTCTTGGAGGATTACCATCCGAATGGTACATGTTCAGGACTACTCTTCTAAATAATAATGTAATTCCTGGTTTCGAGGAATTAATGGCTAGATGCATTCAAGAAGAAACAATGGTAGAAGAGCAAGAAATGCCCATGCCTAAAGGTCCTCCTGCTGCCTTTTCTTCTCATGCTAAGAAAAGAAATAATTCTGAGTCTAAATCAAAAGGAAAGGTTGGAGCTAAGGGTGGAAGAAAAGGACGATGATCAAAATCCCTCTAATGGCAATCAAAGGAATGACAAATTCAATATCAAAGGTAAGAGGAGAGTTGGGAATCAAGGAAGAGGACAAGCATTCAAGAAGGCTAGAAATTCCAGGATGTATTAAATGCACCTGACCTCCAAAAGAACCTGGTTTCCATCTTGGCAATGAAAGACAAAGGCTACAAGGTAAGCTCCAGCGATGGCAAGGTACGTGTATTGAAAAATAATGTTAAAGATGCCTTTACTCTTGGGTTTTGAGTTGATTCTTTATATCAGGTTGGTGGAAGTCCTCTAGGTGTCATGTCTTGTGACACAACTCTTTAGTTCGAACTTTGGCATCGGAGGTTTGCCCACCTTCATTATAAAGCTCTACTCGGTGTAAGACAAATGGTGATAGGGATGCCCGAATTCCAAGTAGAAAAAGAAGGTGTATGTCCAGAATGTGCCGAAGGAAAGCTCAAAAGGGGGCCATTCCCCTCAAGCCAAAGCAAGACCTCCGATATATTACAGTTTGTTCACTTAGGCATACCTGATGTTGGCATTAAGAGGGAGACTACTACACCAAATACTCCAGAGCAGAATGGTGTGGCGGAAAGGAAGAACCGTATGATTGTGGAAGCTGTCCGGGCCATGCTACATGATCAAAGACTTCCGAAGTTTCTATGGGTTGAAACTACAAACGCTGCCATATATGCACAAAATCGATGCCCTCATCAAGCATTGGGTTCCAAGACTCCTGAAGAAATGTTCACCGCCGGTCAAAGGGCATTCGTGATTAGTCATGATGTCACCTTTGATTAAGATATGGCTCTCAACAAGTTGGACAATCTTCCAACTTTGAGGAGCTCTCAAGAAGCCGACACTAGGGAACCGAAAGAAAAGAATGATGAATCAATGCCTGATGTAGAAGAACCCATGGATTCGATTGATCCTCATCCACATGAGCCTTCCTCTTCTAGGAAGAGGCCTTCATGGCTTAGGGGGATACTTGATGATGCTAAAGGACATGTTGCACCCCAAGGACCTTCCATGAAAGTAAGAAACCTAACAGGTATCAGGAATACCTGACCATCATGAGCACGATTATACAAAATTAGCCTTCATCATTCTCAGATGTCGTCAAGCATCAAGTATGGAAGGATGTTATGACCATTATGGAGAATGATATCTGGGAAGTAGTTCCCAGACCCCAGGACAAGACAATTGTTACTTCAAAATGGCTTTACAAGATGAAGATGCAGCAGATGGAAGTACGGAAAAGTATAAGGCTCGTTTTGTTGCTCGTGGTATCTCCCAGAAGGAAGGTATAGACTATGATGTGATATTTGCAACTGTTGCCAGATATACGACAGCCCGCTTGATCATAGCCCTTGTGGCTTCAGAAGGATGGAACCTACATCACATGGATGTCAAGACCGCATTCTTGCATGGTTCGATCAAAGAAGAGGTCTACGTGGAGCAACCCAAAGGATTTGAGATTTGTGATCGAAAGCCTCATGTATGGAGGTTGAAGAAGGCTCTCTATGGGCTGAAATAAGCACCTCGAGCATGGTATGAGAGGATCGATAGCTACTCGATGAAGCTGGGATTCACTAGGAGTGAAGCTGATCCTAACCTTTAGTTTAAGGTTGAAGATGACAAACCTCTTAGACTGGTGCTATACGTGGATGACCTCTTTCTAACAGGTGCATACTACCTCTCATTCACAAATGTCAAGAGGGAGTTGGCTTCTGATTTGAATGAAGGACCAAGGACTTGAATGTGGCGAAGCCAAGAAAATTTTCCTAATCAAGGAAAATATGTGGTGAAGATTCTGAAGAAGATTTGGTATGGTGGACTGCAAGCCTGTGACTACCTCGAGGATCTTAACTTTCAGAAGTTATATGGTAGTGATGTCGGACCAGATTTGGGAAATGCCTCTGAGTTTCAAAAACTCATTCGCCTTGATGTTCTTGGTGAACCTCCGTTCGAACATATGTTTTGCAGTTAGCATTGTGAGTTCATATTTGGTTGACTCTCACTGGATTGATGCCAAGAGTCTTCTGAGATGTCATCAGGACACAGTCTCTCATGGATTGAGATACACTGTCGGAAATATGAAACTGCATGATTATTCCAATGTTGATTAAGCAAGTGATCATTGGAGCACTTTTAGTGCTGTTTCTCTTTGGATTCTGCTTCGATATAATGGATGAGCAGGAAGCAGAAGTTAGTTTCCATAAGCATCACCGAGACCAGATACATATATACGAGTATGATCTCGTATGAAGCTGCCTAGTTGGGAAAGCTCTTCAGTGAGTTCTTTGAACACATACCACTGTGATTCTCTGTAACAACCAGAGGTAGGGTTCAATTACTAAGGAACCCCGTATTCGTCGATTTATCTAGCAGATAGACATCATCTGGGATATGGTAAGTCAATGAGCAAGGAGGCTCCATCGCATTAAGATGATGTACAGGTAGATACACCTTGTCAAAGCCCCTAGGAAAGATCTAATTTGTGATTTTCCCAAACGACTTGGAGTCGTCAAGAAACCCTTGTACAAGGGTCCTGCATGTTGCATACATTGAGCTTTGGGAGCTCTGAGGGCTTGCAGTTCTTACTGGAGCAACATACAACCACAGGGTGGCTCACCCTTCCCTCATGGTGTGCACTGGAACAAGATGATTCACTCTCTTGTGGGACAAGATGATTTTCTCTCTTGTGGAATAGGATGATTCGCTCTCCTCTGTAGCGGGATGATTAGTTCTCCTATGAGGCCTGGATTGATGTGTTCTCCATGGAAATTGTAGCAGGATTGATGTGTTCTCCTATGAGGTCTGGATTGATGTGTTCTCCATGGCAATTGTAGAAGGACTGATGTGTTCTCTTGTGAGGCCTGGATTGATGTGTTCTCCATGGCGATTGTAGTAGGATTGATGTGTTCTCCTGTAAGGCCTGGATTGACGTGTTCTCCATGGTGATTGTAGAAAGATTGATGTGTTCTCCTGTGAGGCCTAGATTTATGTGTTCTCCATGGCAGCCTGGATTAATGTTTTCTCCATGGCGATTGTAGCAGGATTGATGTGTTCTCCTGTAAGGATGGGATTGATTAAGTTCTCCTGTCGAGACATCCTACCCATGCAGTCTGGGACTCATGGGAAGCAGCTCTCATCTGATCAATGAGAAATGAAATGAAGTTAGGGACCATAGTAGTACTGATGGACGCATCATTGTATCTCTCATACTCCCTATGCTAGGATGACCTCCATTGATCTAGGATCAATGATACTGGTCTGGGACCAATGGTAGGAGTTGTACCATACTATGACACTGACTTCGGGTCGGTTGAGACTGGTCTGGGACCAGTGGTACATACTCTAAGATTGACTTCATGTCAGTGTAGTATTGGTCTGGGACCAGTGAGAGTGGTACATACTATGACACAGACTTCGATTCGGTTGAGACTGGTCTGGGACCAGTGGTATGCTCTCTGAGACTACGATACTAGTCTGGGACTAGTGGTAGGAGTGGTACTTACTGTTAAGCTGACTTTGGGTCGGTTGAGACTGGTCTGGGACCAGTGGTACACACTCTAAGAGTGACTTTGATTTAGTGGAGGATGATACTGGTCTGGGACCAATGGAGTTGTACTCACTATGACGCTGACTTCAGGTTGGTTGAGACTGGTCTAGGACTAGTGGTACATACTCTAAGACTGACTTTGAGTTAGTATGATACATGCTTGATCATTTCTTCTTCTTCATAATTCGGACAGAAGTAGAGCAGAACAGAACAAAGCAGAACAGGACATAACGGAACAGAGCCATATAGATCAGTACAGGGCTGAACAAGACAAACTAGAACAAGTAGAATATAGTAGAGCAGGGAAAGGGTCAAGCTATATAGGGAAGTGAATTTGATGGATGAATAGTAACGACCGATAGATAGATTGCAGATGAAGTTATCCCTAGTTGAGAGGGAGTGTTAAAATTGGAAACTAGGGAAAAACTTCATGTGGGTCATCCTATTCGTGGCTGATAATATTTTCATTATATTCCTCTCATTAAGAGGTGTAGGATTGATATAAAGATCATCCGATTCCGATAAGTATTCATGGAGATATGAATTTATTTTGATTATGGAATTATTATCAAGCCGACCTACAACTCATGTAGGCTGAGAAGCCAAATAGTCACATATATTTAAACACCAACGTTGTGTATAAATATAGGAGGACTTTTCCTCATTTGGACTCACTCATCTCATCACATATCTCTCTCTCTACTGCGAAGAAAAGAGTCTTTTCTCTACTGCGCAGAAAAGGGTCTCTCTCTCACACATGTGAAACTGGAAGCTGCTGAAACTGAAGCTGCAACTGCAGATCCAAAATTTGACCAGAATTGACCATCAAAACTCCTATTATAATCTGAACTATAGTTTCATCTAACCTCCTCTGAAAGCTACAACTTTTTGTGGTGGAATCAAGTCAATCTAGCATACGATTTGCAAGATATCGACTGCCCTAGTTTGAAGGAAGCTGCTAAAACTGAAGCTGCAACTATAGATCCAAAATTTGACCAACGTTGACCATCAAACCTCCTCTTCTAATAGACACTATAGGTTCATCTAGACCTCCTCTGAAAGCCACAACTTTTGGTGGTGGAATCAAGTCAATCTGACAGATGGTTTGCAAGATATCGACTGCCCTAGTTTGAAGGAAGCTGTTGAAACTGAAGCTGCAACTGCAGAAGTGAAGTTTGACCTATGTGGACTAGAAGATCTCATCATCTAAACTGCACTATAGGTTCATCTGAACCTCCTCTGAAAGCCACAACTTTTGGTGGTGGAATCAAGCCAATCTGACGGTCAGTTTGTGAGATATCATCTGCGCTAGTTTGATGATGAAGCTGCTAATGCTGATGCTGCTGATCTAGGGTTTGCCACTGCTGATATAAATCAGATTTATTGTATTATTTATCTCTTCTGAATTATTGAAGATAAAAGAAGATTTGATCAATGTGTTTCTCCACACATTGTCGGGTTTGTCCCTGGCTAGCCACCACATCTTGTGTCTCTTGTCTTGGCTTGTTTTCTGTTGATCGTTTAATGTTCTATTTGCACTTTACTTTATGTAGATGTGATTGCTAATCTATGGAATATAATAAGAAAAAGAAGTAAACTATTATAAGCATAGAACATACCATAACTTAATAGAATATAAAAATGTGCTTGAGGTTTATACTCCAAAATAACAATTAAAAGCATGAATTTTATGTGTTTTCTACTTAAGTTAAGTTCACGAAAAAAAAAATAAACATGAAACCATAACACTTAATGGGAACATGAATCAGACAGCAATACATCAACGATTGATAAAGGAGTCCACCCCTCTTGGGTTACATATCCTTGGATTAGCTCTATAGGCATGACCCCTTCTCATGATGCTCACAATTCTTTAGTGATAAATAGTGCATAAGTGTGCTGACAAAAAGAGTGGCTAATTTCCCCTTCAAGGAAACATTTTTCTGCAAATAACTCTCACTATAAACACATGAAAACCTATTGTAGCAGGTACAACCACCCTCCAAAATTTTTCCTTAGCTTCCTTTTGGAGCGTCCCTACCAACCTTTCACAACAACAGGTCTTGCTTCGTCAAGTACACAAGCTTCAATGATTTTCTTGCAGAATGATAACCTGTCCATCAGAGCTTGTTGCATTCTCCTCACAGTTTGTTCCTATGAGCTTGGTCCCATTGCAGGCTGAGAAGCTCCATCAAGAAATTGTGCAATTCTGGAGGGAAACCAACCTTCCATCCATAAATTGCGCAATTATGTATGGAAACCTACTAGGCTCCAGAATTGCGCAATTCTTCCAGTCAAGCTTCATCCATAAAATTGCGCAATTCCTCCCTGCAGGGCTGCTCAGCCCAAGAATTGTGCCATACTAGGTAGGAGTCAGCTTCTCTACCTAGAAATTGCAAAAATATCTAGGGCAGCCAGCCCATATCGCTTCCAGAAATGTGCATTTTCTCCCAGCAGTTGAGCAACCTCTTGCATGTGTAGTTGAGTTGACCGATTCCCTCTGTGACCAAGAAAAACCTATTTTCATGCATGGGATGCTTCCCCCAAGGGAACATGCAAAAGCATCCCTTGATTCAGGGATCTACTTTTAGCAACTGGAGGTTTCATGCAAGGATCATCTTGGAAACCTCCCACCATGTGTCACTCTTCCTAGATTTGTGGCATGCGCATCACATCTTCGATTTCATCAAAACTCAAGAACCGGATGTTGCAGAGATCATTCCTAACATCAACCTTGCAGCTTTGACATGCCACATCGCATCTAGGAGTCATCGGCACATTCAACTCAACCTTTTTGGGGTAAGCCCACTTTTCATGTCTTGAGTTGCATTTTTGGCTTTTTTTGTGTTTCGCCTAGTATGAATGTTGTCTGCTTGATTTCAGTGAGCCCTTGCTATCATTTTCATAGATACTAGCCTTCACTAGCACCGTTTCAATTTCCGTTAACATCTCACTGTTGTTGCATGCATGAAACTATTTTTCAAGAACGGTCGCCGATTCGACGACTCGCCTCACCCACATGCATGTTGTTCCATTGTATGAATCTGTCATTCACTCTTTTCATGCATGATCATTCACTTATGCTTAGACTCAGTATCCCCATCCATTCGCATTCACATTTGCATTCAGTTTCCCTTCGATAAGTCTGGGCAGCCTTGGCTTGGACTCTCCCTCACCAAGACAACATTGTACAATCCTTAGAGGGAAGGCTCTATCTTCCTTTCAGGAAATGTGCATTTTTTCTGAGTGACTATCCTCTAGTCATACATTACGCAATTCTGAGGGATAGTGACTACTTGCTGAGAAAATTGCGTAATGCAGTCACTGAACCTACAACCATTGCCAATTGAGATTGTGCATTGTGCAATTCTAGCAGTCAGTAGCCAAACTAGACTATGCATTGCGTAGTTCTAGCAGTCATTCAGCCTCCTCACATCTTAGATTGTGCCTTGCGCAGTCTTGGCAGCCAGTCTCCCAACCTCTAGGAAGAAATTGCGCAACCTTCATGATCGATCACAGGTATGTTGTAAGTCAATTCTCAAGTTCATTTTGGTTTTTGACTAGCAGATTGCTTCCCATGAGTGTTTCCATGTCTCCAGGTATCACATGTGTTCATCTATCTCTCAGCAATACAGGTACAATGGTTTTTAGTAGACTAGAGTCAAAGACACCATTCAGAGCACACTTAGGGATGCAGTCGATCAAGTGTCTATGGACTTGCCTACCCATGAAGATATCAAGTTATTTGTAGACAAGGACATCAAGATATGATGACAACAACATCATAGCAAGCAGAACCATGAACAACAGTTGAAGGAATCATACGGGATGTAATGAACGTAAAAGAAAGGTTGTTGAAAACACAGAGGTGGAACAAAGTTGCAAGCTCAAGCAGATTCAGTGGTGTTGAAAGAAACTTTAGAGACTCAGACCATGAGGTGACGACGCGACATGAAGATAGCGCGAAGACAGGGAATGGAATAATGAAGGAGTTGCATGTGCTGAAGCAACAACTCAAGGAAGAACATGAGCTACATAGAAAAGTGAATGAGTTGCATCATGAACAAGAATAGAAGGGGGTGCAACATGCACTCACAGATGAAACTGTGCCCATACAAGTTATAGATCCATCCCAATAGCTGCAACGAAGAAGAAAAATTGAGAAGTGTTGTTGATCACATGCAAGGGAATGTAGAAACATGCATGTCATTGTGCACATGCATGCAATCCCACCCATTCAACACACTCACTAAGGCAAAGACAAGAAGCAAGTCCGACTGGAGCTGAACATGTAGTCAAAAGTTGATGCACATGACCACCAACACACACTAGAAGATTAGCATAGACGCTATGCAATAGTGTGTTGCTGGTTAGTCCGCACCCAAGAAGACCATGTGCATGCTAGTAGAGGACTTGGATGGAGGAGCCATAACAACGCACTTAGATGCAACAGAGGAAAAATTTTGCTTCAAAAAGATGTCACCATGGAGCACATCCACACCATCACGGATGACCAAGCTTGGCATAAGTTCACCACCATCACTATCAGAACCATGTCAAAGAGTTGTTCTCACCACAACGGATCAAGTTCCAGTGATTTCTTGCATGGCTTTCTCAAGCCATTTTGTCTCACATGGGAACATGTGCATTGTAATGTAACGTCTTGTCAAGTGGAAGTTCAGGTGTCGATAGTTGGATGTAACAGTCATAAAGTAGATGAAGAGTCATGAGGGTAGATGAACTGTCAGAAAGGGGAATGTCAAGGGTCACCAAACCCTTTGATATAAGTAGAACCTCATAACTCATTGTAAATGCTTTTGGTGAGCCAAGCTTTCGATAAGACTATCTTGGAGATAGCTTGGATAGTACTCTAATGAGCTTTGGCTTCTCCACTACGTAGAGCTAGTATATCGCTTTGGAGGAGCAGGCGGTTGTGGCTATAACATTCTGCAATCGAGACCAGTGGTTGGACATGGATGTATTGTATGACTAGAACTTACACTTCTTAATATAACAAGAGCTAGCACATTTCATGCATATGTTGTATTGTATTCTATGTTATCTCGTTTACTCTAAATGATATATGTATTTGTTTTCTTACGCATATACGTATGGACTATTCTATATAAGTATGTATGAATCTTTCTTAAATGTGTTGTTGGTTTAACCATCACTTTGGATTGCTCACTAACTTTCCTTCCATGTTGCGATGCATATTTTCTCGTGTGTTCCCTTCTTAACTGCATGTTATCATAGGTTTCCAAGGGGTGCACTCATCTCAACCCACGTGTGTTAGAACCTTTCATGCGCCTTCCATGACTCACTGCAGTTGTCACAACCTTGCTACCGATAGAGTCATCTTACTTTCATTTGTGTGAAATCACAGTCAACGCATTACTGTACGACCCACTGCTAGGACTCCTACACCAAACGGTCTGAGTTCTAATTGGGACTTCTTACCAGGGAGATCCCCTTACATGTTAGCGGGTCCAATACCATCAACACAACCTACAATTAGTCATTAAACAATCAGCAAGATAAGGGATCTTAAATCAAGACCCCATACTCCAACTTCCAAGAACATAAACATTACTACAATCCACTTGAAGTACTTAAAGAAGTCTCTTTCCCCAAACGCATATACATCAAAGAAGAAATAAAGCTACAAAATTGTTGTAATGGCTGCTACAGAAAGAACATGGAGGCTGGAAGACCCCTGCAAGGTCATCTCCATCTTCATACTCCTCCATAAACTAAATCAACACTCCGGTTGAATAGAGCACCCATAGGCTTAACTTTTCAAAAAGCTTATCCATAAGTGCTCCTCTGATCCTGAAACCCATTCCAATAAGTTCTGAATGCCTAAAAGTGGTTATTTAGCCTCTTTTTGCATCCCATTTGGTTGAAATTTGCCTTAGTTATGACTTATGTCACTCTTTCCACAATTTTCTCCTCCAAATCTGGATTACTACCAATTAAATTCATTATCCGAAGTTAAAAATGGCAGTTCTACCAAAATTGGTAGTCTTGCCATCTTTCCCACCAATCTTGCAGTTAAGGGTCGAGTGGTCACATGCTCCTGTGGAAAAGGTTACGGTTTCGCGGCTTTTTTGGATATCGCAATCGATTTTTCTAGGTGTGATTCTTATACACAGGATTTAATGCATTGCGACATGCGATCTAGTTATGTGGAGGACCTGACGAGTTATAAATGACAAATCTAAAAAATATCGTGTTGGAGACTTATCGCATATCACAATCGGCAATTAACCTCAATCCCAAACAACAGGCACTCTATGATACATGGATCTCTTAGGATTATGAAACACAACATATAACATATCGCATCCAGCATTCCTAAAGCAATCAACAATTTCCCTCAAAGGATATCAAAGTCCATACATTGCAATAGCAACAGACCCACCGATGTTATAAATTGGAACCTAAAGTCACATCGCATCTAGGAGATCCTATCACATTTCACATCAGCGGAGAACCAACGGTAATGTAAGGCAAGCCTTTCTATGATTGCGATATGCGATAAATCGCATCAAAACCATGCTTGAACCGTGGCTGATCCTTAACTTCTCCAATATGTGATATGAGAGGCACAATGCCAACCTACCACTTGTTGCTTTCCCATTTGCTGAAGGGCTTTGAAACGTGATCCAATCTTACCATGTAGAGAAGTCAAACTTGAACTTTGACTTGCTCCAACTTCTGCATACGAGCTTGGATTTGAGTGTCGTTCACATCGTTGGATTTAGAATGATGAGCTCTTCTATTTGAAGCTAAGATTATCAATATTCTCACACTTTGATATTTTTGGAAAATTTTGAGCTCCTAATCACTCTTCCCCACTGAAAAACATTTGGCCTCGAAAAGTTTACCTTCAATTTTTCAACATTTGAAGGTACAATTCCTTCATTTTTCCAAACACGATCCAATCAATGTTTGCAGTGCCCTGACTTGTATTTGTCTTGGCTTTTTCTCAAGATGAGCTTAAAATATAGCTTGACCAAAGAATTCAATTTCGATGTTCGTCTCAGCTTGCCCATGTTACTATAGCCATCCACAACAACATCCTTCCCAAGAAGAATTCCAGGAATATGAGCACCTTGAAATTTCTTATCTACAAAATCCTTCTCAAGGATAAGATCCTAAAAGACTTTTCCATATGAATCAAAACAAGCCTCCAATAGTGAATACATGTATAACTAGAGTGCTAAACACATTTGGAACATACTAAATGTGTTGCAACTACTCATACAACAATTTTAAAATCGACAGTTTGAGGAAGCATTTTACAATTTGGAATAAACTTGACTCCCAAATTTTCCATTCAAATTGATTGTGAACAAGTCGAACTAGCATTGTAATGCTTAAAGAAAACATTGTCGCATATAAGTGATTTATTTATGAACATCATTTTTACAAATTACCCAACTATGGGGATATGCAACAAGTGCAAATTTTTTTTTTTTACAAACTTTAGTTGGACAAATAGTCCGCCCATTTCTCACCCAACCAGGTAAATCAGCCCTCTATTTGAACTTTCTCTTCTTCTGAAGCTGCTTCAGGGATGGTCACATCTTGCGCTACCTTTTCTGTTGTCGCTTCCTCTTCTAGTGCTTACATGATTTCCTTTCCCTTACCAGGATGAAGTTGTGGAAACAATTTCCAACACTCCTCGACCTAATGCCCACTGATAATGTAGTGAGTTTAGAAGTCATTTTGAGCTCCTATCCACTCAATTTCCTTTATCCTTGGATGAGATTTTCTCCTTTCGGTCTCAATTCTAGTAGACACAAACATATTTCTGATGATTTCTTTCCTTTTATCACACTTATCTACACAATCGTTAGTTGAAAGGAAATAGGTTTCTTGAAACATTTTCCTCAACATGTTATTCAAATCTGCATGTTGTTTTCCATCATGAATAACATTCAAATTAAAAAAATGGTTATACCTTTGTTTCCTGCAATTTGGATTACACTTCCCGTGTCAAGAACTTGCGTGGCAAGAAGAACTTGTCTTTCCTTCTACTTCAACTTTTACCACTCTCTTTGGAGATGTTATGCATTGTATGTCCTCCTTATACTTGAGGAACCAAGCAGGAACCATTTATGGATGCAACTCCCAACATCTTGCCTTCTCGTGTCCTCGCTTACAGAAAAAAGAACACGATATCCATGAACTATCGCTAGAAGAACACTCTTCTTTTGCAACATAGCCTAAGCCTTCGTATTTAGACCTCTCCTTGGATGCAATTGGATTTTTAATGCCTTGCTGGTTTATGCCAAGGTCTCCTCCCTTGTAACCCATCTTGGTTAAGAGCTTGGATCCCATCGCTTTAGTATGTTTTACAAAGGCTGCAAATTAATTTACGTTAATACTTCCACATAAGGAAGAAGCATATACATTCTTACCATTTGCTTCATCCTTCTATTGACACATGAAGATGTTTTTGAATTCCCTTTTGATTAGAGACGTGTCCACTTGGACTCTTCAGCTCTCTTCTCTCAGCTCCTCAGATTTGGTTGCTGATAGAACCTCATCTTCCACATCATGTGGGCAAAAGGTACAAACTTGTCTACCTACCTTCTCTGAAGGACTTTCTACACTATCATCTTGCATAATAGTTGTAGAAAATCATGAAGATTGTGGAGAAGATGGTGGTTTATCACCATTCTTGTTACCTTCTTCCCTTGGAGAAAATTCTCCTCTTGGAGATCTGGAGCTTTCACCTTGAAATTTGATATTCCTCTCTTCATAGAGGACTTTCACCATTTCTGCCATGTCTAAGAAAACCTTTCTAAAATATTTCACATCCTTTGACATTCTTGCAGGCTCTCCTCCTTGGGACATGCTTTGCTTGAAGATTCTACTGCAATTTGAGGTAGAACTTGGTGGTAGATATTGTAACAATCTTTCTCTCCTTTCAAAAACCTTCTCCTCAATGAGCTTAAAAACACATTCACTTGCAAACAATAGTCATTTCCTCCTTGCACAAAGAAAATCATGGCTTGAATACCAACCTAATCTGAAATGGAGCAGATTTGTAATGTTGTGCTAATTCCCCATTCAGAATATAAAAATGTGGTTGAGGTTTGTACTCCAAAATAGCAAGTAAAATCATTAATTTTATGTGTTTTTTACTTAAGTTATTTTCATGAAGAAAAATTAAAGCATGAAAGCATAACACTAAATGCAAGCATGCATCGGAGAGTAATACACCAACCACTAATAAAGGAGTTCACCCTTCATGGGTTACATCTCCTTGGATCAGCTCTATAGGCATGACCCCTTCTCATTATGCTCACAATTCTTTAGTGATAAAGAGTACATAAGTGTCCTGAAAAAAGAGTGTCTAGTGTCCCCTTCAAGGAAACATTATTCTACAAAGAGCTCTCACTCTAACACATGAAAACCTACAATTAGTCATGAAATAATCAACAAGCTAAGGAACTTCCAAGACCATAAACAATACTACAATCCACTTGAAGTACTTAAACAAGTATATTTCTCCAAACACATATAGAGAAAAGAAGAACTAAAGTTACAACAATACTACTATTGCTACTGTAGAAAGCACATGGCATCTGGAAGGCCCCTGTAAGGTCATCTACATCTTCATACTCCTCCATAAATTGAGTCAACACTCTCGTTGACTAGAGCAATCATAGGCTTCACTTTTCAAAAAAACTATCTAGAAGTGCTCATTTGATCCTAAAACATGTTCCAATCAGTTCATAATGCCCAAAAATGGATATCTAGCCTCTTTTTTCATCCAATTTGGTCGTAAATTTCCTTAGTTATGACTTATGTCAGTCCTTCCACAATTTTCTCCTCCAAATCTAGCTTACTTCCAGTTAAATTCATTATCCGCAGTTAAATAGGTAATTCTACCAAAATCGATGGTCCCACCATATTTCCCCCTATCTCGCGGTTAAGGGTTGATTGGTCACATGCAGAGTGGTGGTCTGATGGAAAAGGCTACAGTTCCGCAGCTCTGTCAGATATCGCAATCAACTTTTCCAGGGGTGATTCTTATACACAGGACTTAACACATTGTGACATGCAATCTCACGATGTGGTGGACCTAACAATTTATAAAATAAAACTATAAAACATATTGTGTTTGGGACTTATCGCTTATCACAATCAATAGATAACCCCAAGCCCAAACAATAGGGACTCTACGATACATGGATCTGTCGGGATTATGAAACATAACATATAACATATCGCATCCGGCATTCCTATCGCAATTGGAACTTTCCCTCAGCTGATATCAAAGTCCATACACTACGATAGAAGTGGACTCACCGGGGTTATAACTAGAATCTAAATTCTCATTGCATCCGAGAGATCTCATTGCATTTTGCATCGACAGAGAAATGACGGTAATGTAATGTGGGTCTTTCTAAGTTTGTGATATGTGATAAATCGCATCACGATCGTGCTTGAACCAGGACTGATTATTAAATCCTCCAATATGTCATATGTGGGGGCCAATGGAAACCTACCACTTGGCAATTTCGCATTCACTGAAGGGCTTTGCAATGTCATCCAATCTTGCCATGTAGACAAGTCAAACTTGAACTTTTACTTCCTCCAGCTTCTACATACGAGCTTGGATTTGAGTGTCGTTCACACCGTGGATTCAAAATGATGAGCTCTTCGATGTGAATCTAACCTTATCAAGATTCTGACACTTTGGTTTTTTGGGGAAATTTTGAGCTCTTGATCATGGAGAGACTTGAAGAGGACTGTGAAAGGGAGAGTCTTGGAGAGTAGCCAAATGTTGTTGAAATGAATCTGAAATTCCTAAAATAAATTACTAAGTAGTTCTACCTGGTGGATTTGTCCATGAGTGGTATTGAGAGGAACTAAAACTTAGCTGCTTCATTTTGCCTTGTATATCTCTCTACTGCTATATTTTGGTACTGCCTGGGAGCTCTTACAACTTGGGGGTTCCAAGGCAATAAGTTCTCCCTGGATATGGTTGGGTGGAAAACTAAATGGTTCACAATGAGCTGGTAAGGGCATTGGATCTAGATCATACTCTCATATGTTTCAAGTTATATATTCTCAAGTATATCTATAAATTCTCTTTAAATTTTGGTTTCTTATTAGTTTTAAAGTGTTCAGATTTTATATTTATTATTGCTACCTTAAATTATTACCAAATTATGAATATTTATGAAATATTTAGAAAGTTATTTCGGAGCTAACCCAGAATGAGTTAACAACTTCGTGGCATCTATGTATGAGAATTTACATGAAGGGAATTAAAAGAAGAATGTGTTGCCAAGGATTTCAAATTATGCTTATAATGAAATTTTCTCCATAACAGGTCATGTCTATTATCTAAATCTAATATTCTATGTTTGATAGTGTTTCATTGTCCGTTTTAGAAATTTAATACATGGTTATTGCTTCCTATGAATTGGGTTGTTATTTGTTTTACATAGATATAGATTCAAGCTTACATGCCATCTGTTTCACAAAAATTATAAATCAAATTCCTAGAGGTAGTGTATTTACTAGTTTTAAAAAATTCCTCTATGTGTGGTTTTGTACTGAATCAAGATAATATCAGGGGTTATCTATGCTATAGGAACTTATAACCCCCCATTTGATTCCAAAAAAACACTTTTCAAAACCCGAATCGTAAATCTAGGTGATTTTACAAATTACTGTTGTTAGTAATGTGGGCATGTTATCGAGCCTTTGATGAAAGACTAAGATTATTTAGTCCTTGTTTCAAGATGGCAACATTTTAAGCTTCAATTTCTGAATTTTATGAGATAAATAGGTTGAAGAAGAATCGTAAATTCATTTTTTCCAAATGTTTGACAAAATGCCTCAATGGCTTTTGATTTCATGCCTGCAAAATGTTTGTCAAAAGGTCTTAACGGTTGTAGATTACATGTTTGCTAAATGTTTGTCAAAAGGCATGGATGGTTGTAGATTTTGTTCATATAATTTATTAGAGTAAAAGTTTTACTAACGTATTTTTTTTATATACTAGAAATTTATGATTAGACTATCTAATGGATCTAGCTTCCTGTGTCCGCAAATATTTGGTATAAATATGAAATATGAATTTCATGATTTGTTGAAGTGTGAATAGAGAATGGGACAGTTTATACTTTTATTATCTAAATATTTCATGAAAGAAAAATGGCGGTGGTTGCTAGAAACAATTTTACAATGAAAAATTATGTAGGAATTAATTACTTGTGCAAATAAGAATAATAAGTTCATCAGAATTGCATGTATTCGGGGTGCACCCTTATGCTTTAGTGACTGTAACAATCAACTATTTCTACCTGATTTTGGTAGGTACACCATTTTACTTGGCACTTTTTGAAGAATAATATGCTTCTCAATTGGTAATAGTAGTTGTTCTTGCTGCAACATTCATTATACAATTCTCATGATTGAAGCATTTCCTTAATAACTGGGATTGAGAAATTTTAATTGATGAATTTGGAAATGTTATTGGGTCAATATAGTTTGTGATAACATTTCACAAAATATAATATTTATTAGATTTACTGATGAAGAGAGACATATTTCTCCCTCAATTACCTTTCTCATAGACCTATATGTGATTTTTTTTTATAAAAGCATAATACTTTATGGTTATGATGTCAAGAGTCAATAAGCGGAACCTATTTAGCATAATCTAGTGCGTGAAATAGGTTAATTAGGCTTAATGCTCACACATCACATTATGATGGAATTTATTTTTAGTCTTACTTAGAACTCACGTATAATTATGAAAATAGCACATGCTACCTTATTTTAAACTTGAAGAGAATTGTGTTTTGGAATTGGTTTTAAGGGAAAGTTATCCCCAACTTCTTATGTGATATTCTTATATTGAAATATGAAAAAATATGATTATATTATAGCTAAGTCATTAATGTAACAAAAAAATAAGTATTAGTGATTAATACAACCTCTACTTCTCTATATTATCGATAGTTGGTAAGGTGGGACCTTACATATGGTACCAGAGAGAGGTTAAAACACTAGGGCCTAATGGGCCAACATGGTTGCTTGTAGGTTGATGCATGAATGTTTATTTTGCATGCATGTTGAGTTATTGTGTATGTTTACTTGGAAGCATATTGATTGCATAAAGGATATTATCATTATTATGTCATTTAGAAACTCATGAAACAAAAATAATGTCTTACTATATTCCTTTATGTTTTTGTTAAGACAAATTATGAGAAATATGATAAAGGACTTAAAGACATGCTGGGAAAGGATGAGTTTAAAAAGTTGGGTTTAAACCGAAGCATGTGAATGTATTTATTGTCAATGGGTGAGTGAGATATATGGAGTGGATGCATGGTTGCATATATTTTTAGTGAATCATTATCGACGTGATATGGGCCTACTAGCCATCTTTATTAGCTGAAATTGTGTCTACTAGGAAAACATTGGCCTAATCCAAACTATAGTATGATGAACTTGGTGTGTATGCTTTGGGAATGTGTAAAACGTTTAAGGCCAAGATTCAATTAACATCATGATTGCATTAATCATGTTAATTTTGACTCTTTTAGTATCTACACTAATGAAAACTTAAAAAAATCTTCCTTGAAGTATGTCACTTTTAACTATGAATGTAGATTCACGAGGAATGTATGTGCATTATTTGATGTGTTAAAATATGATTTGGGAATACATTCTTAAAAATTAATATGAAATTAATATGATTTTCTTGACATGATTTTGTGTAGTTTGGGTTGACATTATTCATCAAATAACTTGAAATTACTCAAATACTAGGTTGTGGTATGACCTTCCTAAGGAACAAAAGGCTTAAATGGCTAGTGCATGGAGGGTTGTGGAAACCATTTTAAGGAACACTTGAAGGTTATGTTTTCCTTAAGTTATGTTTGTGTGTGGAATTCATACTAGAATATATCTATGAGATAATCTATGGGTGTGGAATCCATACTAGCATATATATATGAGCTAATGTATGGGTGTGTAATTCATACTAACATATTTCTATGAGCTAGGTAATGAGGTAAGGTATGGGTGTGGAATCCATACTAACATTTATCTATGAGATAAGTAATTCTTCAGGTTAGAACGAACAAAAATATCTTGATGGAATCTCATAGAAATGATTAAGGAGGATTGATTCTGTGTAATTAAAGCTAAATGGATAGTGACTCATAACATGAATTTTCTTGAGATTTAAGTCCATTATTTTAATTTTATTACAAATTAATATACTAATATTGGTATATTGAACACCATTAGTTGGTTGAGAATGTTTGGAATAATTTATTTTGATATGCGGAGTCAACTGTGAACTAGGTATCTATCCTCTAGTATTGTACTTCTTTTGTATGTGTTGGATGTAGATATAGTTAAAATGATTTTCAAATGCTTGAAATGTAGAAAAATATTATTGTGATAAGTTGATGAAATATATTTTCTCTTGGATTAAGACAAATTAGGTCTAGGAAAGCCATAATAGTGTTTTTTATGATTTTGTCAGTTGAACATTGGTTGAATTTTATTTACCCAAATTAATTAGAGAAATTATGATGATCGAACTCATGAATTACTCTGAACTATTGCTAGTTAGGTGATCGAGCCAAAATTCATATTGTTTATGAACTTTTTCTTTCTTGGAATTTTATTAACTTGTAAATTGTTAAGAGAATAACATGTTTAGAAGATAAACATTTTATGTTGTGAGAACTTTGTTTTATTTGAACTTAATTAAAAAGGTATGTGATTAATGAAAAGCTTAGTTGAGTTCTTGTTTTTCAAGAATATGTTCTTGTGATATTTTTTGAGGGAGAAATCGAATGAGTGAGACCACATTTTCATGAATTGGAATTATTGGACGATTTAGAAGCCTAATATGATTGTATTATATGTGAAAAGGAAGTGATTGATGGATCTAAGAATTTTGTGCTTGGATATATAGTTGTATGAGTAGTTAGTAATGCTACAAAAGGCTATAATCTCTTGAGAGGTACTTAAAAAAAAACTTATCTTTAAGCTAGAAATGTCTTTATGATAGTCTAAATCTTATTTAAAATCAACAAGATCCTTCGTAGCTTGAGAAATGTATGGTTTTCATAGCTTATTTTTTACGTGTATGTATTAATACTAAGGAATAGGACATGAAAGCAAATGAATTGACTAATTATTGAATATAAATCATGAGTGATTTTATAGTGGGAAAATAAGTTCAATTACAGTTATAAAGATAGGTTCAATAGTATAGATATTTTATTTATGTAAAAACAAAAGTTGTTCTTTATGACAAGGTACTTTCGAAAAGATATATTTAAGCATTTTTGGAATGAATATCCTATAAACGAGTCATTCATAATTGAATCTCAAGTAAGAGAAGTGAATAATAATGAGGATTATGGAAATTCAAGGAATGGTCTATAATATAAAAGTGGGTCAATGAGGACTCTATGGAACCTTAGATTGGTAAAAAAAAAAAATTATGTCTTGTACCTCAAATTGTGATTTTTCCTAAAGAGTAAACATTTCGTAAAAAATATAGGTAGACCCTAAATATTTTGATTGCCAGGACGTATTATGGAATGAGAAGGGGAAACTTGGATTGAGAAGACATAAACCAAGTCGGATGTAAGAGTGGGTTTTATATATGACATTAGGTTTTTTTGTGTAGTTTCACTGACAATTGTATGTGGATGATTTTATGCTTCTTGTATGCAAATTTGATTGTCAAATGGGATGTACCATAATTGTTGTTTATACAACCAATGTGTGAGCTATTTATACCTTGGCAAGCTCAACATACTATAGAACCAAGAAGATGACACATGTAGGATTCATGCAGACTATGAGAAAGACAAACATGTAGAATATCAAATTATTATAGATAACTTAAGTAGATGTCATATCAATTACATAAAATAGTATTTTGATATGGTATTATAAATTGTATGGATGGTTTTGATATAGAAATATTTCTCATTTTATATCAAAACATGCCTAGTATCGCATTAAAATCCGCAATTACCACTCTGTAAAAGATTGGAGGGGCATTCTTAAGTCCAAAAGGCATTACCGTATATTGAAAACAACTTCATTTCGTCACGAAGGTGGTCTTGCTCCAATCCTTCGACCCGATCTTGATATGATGGTACCCCAAGAACACATTAGTGAATGAGTAGGCTTCCTCCCCTCCAACATTATCCAACACTTCATCTATAAATGATGTAGGGAATGGGTCATGGACACATGCATCATTCAACTTCCTCAAATCTACACATATCTAAATTTGATCCTGCTTCTTATTTTCTTTGACTACCATGGGACTTACCTAGTCTTATTCCTCCACAAGTTCAATGATCCCATCTTCCAGCATCTTAGCCAACTCTTCATGCACATTTTCCTTATATTTTGGATTTAATCGGTAGGGGTGCTACTTTACAGGCTTCGTGTCTAGCTTCAAAGTAATCTTCATGACACCCAAATCCCCTACTATCCCCTTTAGGTTAGAAAACTTGGTGGGAAACAAGTCCTGATACTTGTGCAATAGTTTTGTGACCTTATCAACTATATCTTCATCTCAATAGTCACCAATATTAGCAAACTTCGACTGCACGTCTGATCAAATATTTACCTACTTAGTCTTTAAAGGCTATGATATGTTAGGGATTGTTGATTTGGGTCCCTTGACCTTGCATTTTCCTTAAGACTCAGAAATGATGATGTTTATGGGGTCATCTTCACCTTCTTCTCTAGTTACATTATAACATTCCATTGCATGGCATAACTAGGTGCTACAATCTAGATGAACCCCATGCTACTGGTTCCTTAGGGATTTTAAAGATGGCAACTTTGATTTCTTGGAGAGCCTCATTAATACATTTAAAGTCATCTTAAAAGATGAATGTGAATAGGAAAATTTCCTTTAGGATATCCCATTTGATCATCCCATGTCACATCTTAGTTTCTAGATACCAATTCATTGGAATGGTATCCAAAGTCTTACAAAATATATGAACCCATTCTAGCTACAGTTCCTCTCCCCATGTTTTATTCCATCACACTAAATGTTTGCACGGATCGTCCTTTACTGTGTATTTCTCCACCATACGGGTACTAGCATACCTAAACCTCAGCTTCATCATTTGCTTGTATTCTTTCCAACCGGTGAAGCTATCCTTATTCACACTCCACCACTGGGTAGGTGTAGCACGAAGTGCTAAATCTAGTGCTCAGAAGCGATGCTCTTCTGGCACATCCCTCTCAAATTTGTCCAAAAATAAATTAACATCTTTTAAACCATCACAATAAGGTAAATTCCTTACCTTAGTGGATATGCATTGGATTGATTTCATCAACAAGTTACAACGAAACAAGGAGACTTCATGTAATCGGTTCTACCAATGCTCACATTCTTCATCAGAATCCAAAGTGCTAGAACTATCCCCATCTTAGGCGATCTAGCCATTCACCGTAGGGTTGATCCAATCTGTATCACAGGGAGTGATATTATAAATATGATCAAGATCATCCTCATCATAATCTCACACCGGTTTGGTATATCGCACACCTTTAGTTGGATCCAAAGGAACAATGACCCGGAGCACCTTTCTTTCGAACATCATTCTGCACTTCTTAAGGTTAATAATCACATCCATATCAAAGGCCCAATATATGCCTAGAAGCACATGGTAAGGTTTACTATCGTCAACTATCTCGATCACTTCAAATTCGGCTAGGGCACTCTCTCATTCAATATCTACCACGACCCCATACAAGCGGCCCATGGGAATCATATTTTGCTAGTTTACCATGTGTAACTGGATAGGAGACCATTGCAATGTAGGCCTCCCCATTATTTACCAAGTCTGCTTTGGTTGAACATTCACGTCAAATCCTAGATTGAGAATTACTTGGTCCATCTCATATTCCCCAATTTGTGCAGTCAGTCGCATCTAGTGACCCGTCTGCTTCTTTCTTTTACCTAAATTGTGTACTGTGTGTTGTTCTAGAGGAGCTTTAATCTTATATGTACAACTATCCATTAGATACTGTAGCCCTTCTACCGCCCTTCTATCCCATAGAGTTTCATACAAGTCTTCAAAAATGTGGCTAACAATGAGTGGTCTACATTTTGTGGGTTGTTGTTTTCACCAGACTTCTCTTGACTTCCTGTTGTAGAGGCTTCTGCAAAGCTCTTTTTAGCTTCCATAAAGGTTTCCTTTTCACGACTTAGGTCAAACCTAACTTCCTTCTCATCATCTTTGTGTACCCATCCTTAAGCCTCAGGTTACTTTCCCTTATCGTCTCCTATGGCTATGCCACTTCATGTTATGATATTGACAATAGGCTTCTCTTCACGACGCTCCACTCTCATCATTTGGATATTTTGCGTAGGTGTTTAAGCTTTCTTTTCCTGCATCTTTGCTAATATAAGTACTGGGAAACATTTTATGACATGGTTGAACTGCTAGAAATAGTAACAAGAGGGGTGTGTCAGGTTCTGATAATCACGTGCAAAAGGACCTACCTCTCCACAATTATAACAAATAACCTATATGCAACCCCTTCTAGCTCCTCCTCCTCCTCCTCTCCCTCACGCTTGGAACCCTCCATGCACTGCACCTGCACCTTGATCCTAAGGCCGATTTTCCACTAGCATCCTATATGGAGGGGTCCACTTTATCATCAGTCATAGCTTTGAGAATTTCACTCATCATGCCAAACTAATTTACAGAAAGTGAAAAACAACTATTGCGGAGTTTGCAAAAACTTCTGTAGTAGATTAAAGTTATCCATTGTGAGTTTCCCATAGATTTGATAGATAGCGCACCATAAGGTTACCCCTGTACTCGGCCCAGCAGTGTTTTCTAGTTTCAAGGGGATAGGACCTCACCTAATAAGGTAGTTGTGATAGATTGGACAATGGTCCTTATCATGACCATGGACTTTACACTTCAGGCGCCAAACTTTCGCACACAGCACGGGTTGAACTTCCTTTCCCTTCTTAAGACTCTGTAACTCCATGTGTAGGTTGGCTAACTATGACTGAATTGTTGCACCACAAGATTCCGACCCTACACACGTGAAGCCTCCAATCTCATGATAATCTCCAAAGCCTTAGCTTGCGTTCCTATTTTTTGTAGTGATAGTCGTAATCTCACGTGAGGTAGGAGCGAAGAAATGTAACAAACTCTATGTTTATCATCAAAGGTTTTTAGGTTAGCCTGATGAACCAGACACTTCGATGTGTCATCAAAGTCCCATGCAGACTCATTCACCCTCTGCTGAATATATTTAAATTTTTTCTCTGTATTGCAAATTTTTGCTCTGTATTGAAAACAGATACACAGATGCACAATTACTGGATCAAAATTGTCTTTATTAGATGGATTATTCCAACTATAGACTCTTTTCCCTGGACACTCAGTTGTAGGGGCCCGCGCACTGAGCTTGCAGACTTAACAAGGTCTCTATGCACTCAAATGAAGGATCCTTCCCCTTCGCCTAAGTCTCAGAAATA
Organism: Pinus taeda; assembly: GCA_000404065.3. NCBI lineage: Eukaryota > Viridiplantae > Streptophyta > Pinopsida > Pinales > Pinaceae > Pinus > Pinus taeda. The sequence continues at coordinate 87,297 of APFE030406938.1, read as the reverse complement.
GACATTTCTGCCTTAGCTTACTTTCCCAAAACAATGACCTTCCAGTATTACTTATCTTTTAGACTCACCATAATCCTTCTATATAATATATATATATATATATAATATATATAATATTTATTACAATACCATGGTCCGCGGACCATGGGTAGGTCTTAAAAATTCTTATATCCTAAAAAACTAAGGGACTAAAGTCCCTTTGACTCTTATTATCTTTGCACTCTACTTCCTTAAATCGTGGAGAATTTACATTTGTACAAAAATTAAGTACCAAAACTTGACCCCACAAGACCCTATCCCAACATTTACTTATGTAATTATTTATTTTATTTTCTACACTAACCTACTCTACCTTGAAAAATAAAATATATTTACGTATAAGAGTACTTCCAATGGAACCATTTTCGAAATAAGGCCTCAAGTGTGTATATACCAGAATTTGAGAAATGCATGTCAATAAATACTAGGGGATGAGAGACCAACTTCCCCCTTAAGGAAAATGCCAAGAATTGTTGAAGTAGGGTGTGGTGTTGCAAGAAAATGATAGAGTGAAACCAGTCTTCAATATAGTCTTTATTTCCAATAGTTGTCATATCATGAAGTTCTTCGACTAGGTTCCAGATTGTGTTGATTATTTCTTCCTTGACCTTGACCCATAAGTTTAGGGGGTCTCCCCCTACCCCTTTTTCTTATTTTTTCTTAGTTTCTTGTTCATACAATCTAGAGAACAGAATCATTCAAATGAATCTAAAGCTCAAGACTTGGAACAGGGTGAAAACTTCCATTCCCAGGATGAGAGAGTAGCCCTAAAATCAAGAATACAAAAGAAAGGGAAACAAAACAACCATAAAATCTAAGCTTAGGACCTGAAACAGGATGGAAACTTCCCTTCCCATGACGAGAGAATGGTCCTATGGTCAATATTAGTTATAATTTTTCAACTTTGATAGCCTCCCAAAAATGGTGCCAAAATGTTGGTGTTCAGATATGAATTATAGAATTTACCCTTCCCAACATTAATTATTAATTTGGGGCTCATCATGTTATTTCAAGGCTATCGTCCAAAGTCTATGCAGGCCGCATTTTCCCTACCTAGAATTGAGCATTCAATACACAATATAAAAATGTGTAATAGCAAGCAATGGCAGTAACAACAAGCAGAGTAACAACAAATTAGGATTCACAACAACAAAAACTTAATGAATCATTACAATGATAAATAAATAATAATAACAAAAAAAAATCTACACATACCACTAATCCAACAACACTTGATTAGGAGAGTGGGCCCAACTCTACGATCAGAGTTGTGGAAAAAAGATCGAATGCCATATAACACTTAGAATATCAAGATTTCATTAATCAAAAGGAAAATATAGAAGTCTGTAGTTACATTCTATTGTGCTCTTCAACAACCCCCCATTTATTAATAGTAGTAGTCAATATTACATTAATAAATGGGGACACTTCAAAAAATATTTCCAAAAATAAGTTTAGGATTTAGGCATTTTCTTTATTAATTTTGGAATAAAACAAGATATCAATCAAACCCTTTTTCAAAAGAACTAGTAAATGCTGGCCTTTCCCACATATCGCATGATTAAACATGATTGAAAGCCTTGCTAACCCACCAAATCTAGCGAAAAGCAATCAAAGAAGCACTTTGTGCTAAAACACTTTGAAACTACTAAGTTCCTTATATAAACTACGTCCTTAGGTATTTCTCATCAAAACTAAGACTCGCATCGCATATCACTATTTTTAGAAGGCACACCTTAATAAGTTACCTCAAAAACAAGTGAAATACGAAATTTCGACATCATTTCCCTTACCGCATTGCATTTCAAGTATTTAAAAGAACACCACAGAATTACCGCCTATCGAAATTGCGAAATGCCATCAAGACCCGAACCCACTCCGGAAACACATTACAAACAAATGTTTAGGTCTGCCGCTTAGTAAAAGGGTCTTTACATAAAATACCTAACAAATGAGCTATGTTTTAAAAATAATAACAAGTGGCTCGCATCTCACAAAAACATATGAGATGATAAGGAAAGCAAAAAGGAATAGTGTGATGATGCGATCTACGATATTCCTTCGCAAATCGCAAAGTCAACATTATCACAATTCAAAGGATCGCCACCCTAAAAGCTTTCTTCCCGACTTACGATGCAAAGATTTATGAGCATTAAAGCTAAGAAATAACGAACATTAATGGGCATTTATTGAAGGTTAATGGCATTTATGTGTGAATGTCCATTTAACGTGATATTATATCTTTTTACCTGCATTCAAATAAAAATCCTTTTATCACCTTTACAAGTTCTCTGTATTATTCCATTTCATGTTCATTATTATCTCTGTACATCCGATAGTTGTTGTTTTTCTCCACTTTCAGGAACAATCCACAGAACAAATCTTTGGGAGTGATGGTGAAGAAATGCAAGGTAGTTGCATCTAAGAAATTATAAATGACTCCCCTATTTTTGGATATTACATGCAACAAAGATGGAGGAGCCTCTATGTCGGAAACCATGTAGAACATATTAGAAGAAGATGAACCAAGAATTCTGGAAACAAAGATCACAGTTAACGGTTATGATTCCTTAAATGCCTCCATTTTTTAGACGACATGCTTATTTTTGCATCGCATAGCTATGTGCCTAAAGATAATCCCTTATACATATATGGTTAAATGGGTTATTGATGAGGCTGATATCTCAGATAGAGAATTCAGGACTAGAGGCCAAGAAGTTATAGGATCTTTTTCTTCAAGCAAACTACGGCTTATGTACCACCTACCAGAGCCACAAGTCATCTACAATAAAAAAATCGTTGAGAAGCTTGCTAAAGAGAACGAGGACCCAACAGACTGCACCCAGACCTAGTCAAATAACGAGGGAAAAATCAAAAAGGAAAAGAACGGTATGTACTCTTCTACGTCTATTTCTCCGCCTCATAGTTTTGTAGCACCCATGCTATATAGGATGTTTGGCAAGCCCGATAGCACTAAATTTTCCCAAGAATGGCTACCATTAATAGATGCAATTGTAAAGAAAACTATAATGAATTGTGCCCAAATTTTTTCTCATAATTTAGCAAAGGAAATAATCGATTATAGGAGGAAAAGGAGTGTCTCAATGAGGGTTTACCCTCCATTTTTTATGAAGGCCTATGTGATGGATGCAATTTGTTTTGGTTCGAAATTTTCTATCAATAGATGGAAGTGGATTGTCCAAGACCCACTTCCCATTCATATATACCATAAATACATGTGGGAAACTCAGTTTCACCCACATTTTTACAAAATTTGTCATGGAGTCATGTTCCCTATCCACAAACAAGTTTACAACCGAGACTCTCCTAGGTTTTCAAAGGAGGCGAAGGTAGATATCATCCTAGTAGCTAGATTGTTTAGAGAGGAAAAATTCACGTATATCAGGGTATTTGGCAACACTACCTCACCACATGTCCTCCCATACTATGTTTCTGACAAATTGATGGCCAGAGAGATAGCCTATCAAACAACTAGTGAGGGTGCACTGAGTAAAGCATTAAAGGAAGCAAAAAAGGCCATTTGGCCTACATTCCCTTTGCAGTGTGGAGTGTTTGCACTACACGATGTGGGGCATGCATTTAAAGAAGTATAGATCATGTTATCTCTACAATTACATAAATTCACAGGAAGGTAGTATGACCCATTTGGCACTGCCAAAAAATTTACTACCATGCTAAATGTGAAGGTATTCAGTCATGAGAAAGATGGATTTTATGAGATATTTTTAGAAAAAGAGACATTCACAGAAGTGAAGCACATGGAATCACTACTTTTTGACCCAGGAGAGCTAAATACCTTTCATGAATATGGAGAAAGGATACTTTTAAAGGTCCCATTGGACCAATTGCGGATTGAACCAATAAGGGAGCCAACTCCTAGCATAAGTCTAGAAGGGAGTTCCAAAGAGAATTCTAAAGTTGATTATGAAGCAGAATCCAAAGAAAAGTTTATCAGGGAGTCAGAGCACTCACAACAACAATCACAAAATGGGAGAAGCAAAAGTAAGGAGTCAGAAAGAGATACAACCTAGTCTACAGAAAAGATAGTTGAGCAAACTTCAGCTAAAAAATAGGTTGAAATGCATTCCACCTCCTCCCAGCCAATAAAACCCCTGGTGATTGATTTAGACGAAGAATGGGAGAAATTTAATAAAAAGCTCCATTTATAGGAACAAACTTTAGAGCTACAAACTCCATAACACAAAACAACTCAAGAAATTGTAGTAGAGAAAATTGTAAATAATCAAGAGGTAGAGCACATCCCTGTCACTCCTACCTCTAAAATTGTTTTGAGGATTGAGGAGATTCCTCCTTTAGATTTATTCTATAGCCCTACCCACAAAGCCATTGTTAAGAGATAAAGGAAGAAGAGGAAGTTGGACGATATAGCTACTACTACTCCCTATAATGAACCGATGGCTATTGTCTAGAAAGACTCACCCATTGACCCATCTGTGAACCTTACTAGACTATCACAGTTACAGTGACTATCGATAAAGAAACAAAGGTGAAAATGTTTCTCAAGGAAAGGGAAAATATAATTTTGTTGTTAGAACAACAATTACACCAAGAAAAATATAACCAGCAAGCAGAATCACAGTTGGCTAAGCTCCAACAAGAATTCGAGTAGATGAAAGTAAAACATCAAGCTAGCTTAGTAGAAAAGAAAGTACAGATACAAGGAATAACTGATCTGCATAAAGATGATCTAAAAATTGATTACTTTATTACTGAAGTGCTTATCCTTAACTCCCAGCTGATGCACCAAAAGGAACTATTACGACACGATCTGGAAATGGAATTCCTATTGTGAGACAAGTGACAGATTGACGAGTCAAGTCATTGAGATGAGACTTGAATATGATGAAATCTTGAAAAGAGTTTTTGACTTCATTACCTAGCATAATTCAGAAGATGGGAAAAAGGTCGACTTTCCTAAACTAGAGGAATCACACAAGAAAATTTTCTTTGTAGACTGGGATTCTAGGCTTGGATAGGCATAAAAGGCAACAACAGATGCAATAGTAGAAACAAACGTTATTACTGAGAACGTCAATGAAAATTTACATAGCGCCAACCTAGTAGCAGAGTCCATTCTAGGTTTTCTTCCAAATTTCAAACAACTCGAACAACAATGGAGGCAGGCAACAGAGGAAAAAGGAGAAGAAATTAGGCAAATGACCAAGTTAAACTAGGAAGCATACTAGCGACATTTAGTGAAACCTCACAACCAATGGATGACCCTGCAATGCCTAACCACTTCCACAGAGAAAATGATGCCAACACTAATCGACGCCATGTTCACTGGGTAGTTGAAATCTGAAATTGGTCGACCGTCACACCTTAAGCTCATGACAGACATCTATGATCTCAAGTATCAAATACAAATGAGTTAGTCACCATGTTCATTTCTATTATTGTATTATTTTAGATAATTTGAGGAAGGTCATTCAAACCTCCTCAACTATTTTTTTAAAATTTATTTTTAGTTTTATAGTCTAGTATTTAAACCCCTCTCATGCATTTAGAGAGGGATCGAGAAATTTTATTAGAAACGATATTCAAAACATTCAGTTTTGTCCCTTTGAGGAAGTTTGGTAAAATGAATGGAACAAGATTTATTTTTATCTTATCTGGCATCTTCTACTGAAATTGTATTTTTTTACTCTTAGATGGTGTTGGATTGATTGGAAGTAGATCAATATTGTTGAATCACATGAGCAGGACTTATTACAAATGGTACTTTTATCTCATAATTTTTTTTACTTATGTATTAAGGAATAACTTCTCTTCAATTTGTTTATGTATGAAAGTTTGAGCTTTGGTTAGCATTATTGCATTTTTGTATGGTGATGGCCTAAATTTTATGCTGAATACATGAATAATTTCTTATGTGATATATCTTTCACAATCGTTTCGGCTAACTATTTATTGAAAATGATTATTGTTAAAATGATTTCATTTCTTATTGCAATTTAATGATCTTTATTACCAATTTCTTTAAGACATTATTGTAGATCGCATACTTCAAATTTATTCCCAGGTATAGTCATAGCTAGATAGTGTTTAAATAATGATATATACATGTTATTATTAGTTTAGATTAGATTACTTTTAGCTTAAATATTACTCCAAAATATCGCATATCGCCCCATTAACACTATCATAAATTAGATTGGGAAACTAGTCCCATTATCCCTAGTCAGAGCCACTACACCAAACGGAAAAGGAACTGACAACCAAGGTCTAGACCGGGTGGTTTTCTCCCATGTTGTAAGCAACGATTTTCGAGGCTTCAACATTTTGGCACTAGAAGGAGGGCCTGAATCTGAATGGGAAGTAAATCCAAATCAAGAGGCCATTCTAAGAGTAAAATGCCCTCACCATCACCTCCAACTTCTCGATTTCATTCGAAATACCCTGATCGTAAGCGAGAAGTTGCAAAGAAAACTATAGAAACCACTGCTGAAATCCAAAAGAAGCCAGACCATTCTTCTTCTATCAAAGCCCTTGAAGTCCAATCCTTGATTCATAAATTATAGGGGGTTTCGTTATCTCAAGAAGAATCTAAGTTATCCCAAGATAGTGTTACCTCTCAGTTTACCCCATCTCAACGGTTAACAACAGCAGAAAGTGAAAAACTTGGAATCCCACTATTCAAATTCCCTTTACCAAGTCGTAAGAAATATAAGAAAACACCATCTGAATCTCACAGCGAGGTTCTCTCATGGACATGTTGTGGCCACCAACAGCCCCCCTTCTTATTTAGCGTTATTACTAATACTAAATAAGTGGGGACCCTTAGTCCAAAAATTTAAAAAAATGAATTAGTGCTTGTATTTCCTTTTTAATAAAACTTACCATCATAAACTTAGGAAAATACCTTTGAAAAATCTAAAAAGCTTGAGTTTCATGATGAGGAAAGATAAAATCACTCCTTAAGAAATATCGCATCGCATGCCTTAAAACGCACTTACGCTGGAAAATCACAGAAAACGCCGATATGCGATGGCGCATATCCAAAATCACACCTTGCAAGAAATACATTAACACGAAATGGGCACATACTACGATTATACGATATTGCGACCATGTGATATTGCGATAGAGCGGCAAAGCGACCTTACGAAAGAATAAAAGAGCAATATTGCAATATTGTGATCTTGCGATAATGTGATACAGCGATCTGCGATGTTGCAAAGAAAATCGCAAAATCACTGCACTGATTTTTCGGGCTCATTATTCATGATTTTTTTTCATAAAACGAGACCTGGTTATGTGCTTTAATGCTAATTAATGAGTTAGTTGCCAGTTGTTAATGAAATATGGTTTATTGTTTATCGAAGATCTAGTTCACGTAAGGTGGTATACTTTTGCATGTCTTCTGCATTTAAAGCTTTCCCGTCACTGTTCCTTATCATTACTCTCACCTCACTTGTAAACTGCAGGAACGAAGAACAAAGAAATATACAAAGCAGTATAGAAGATACTATGGGAAAGAAAGGCAAGGCTCCGATGTCTAAAGATAAAGAAATGGCGCCCTTGTACATAGACACTACATGCAATAGAGACGTGGGTATTTCCAGTTGGGAAGGCATGTATAATTTGCTTGAGAAAGAGAATCCCAAGGTAATGGAGTTTACGGATACTACATGTTCATAGGGTTCTTTTAAGGCATCAGTTGTAGATTCAGCCTGTTCATTCTTGCACCGGATAGCGGTGAGGCCCAAAATTCTCCCCTACACAGATATGGTTAAATGGGTACTGGACATCGCTGACATTAAAAACAGACAGTTTAAGACTCAGGATTAGGAACTTATGGAATTACTATTTTGAACAAATTTGAGCTTTACATCCACTAAAAGAAAACATGCAAGAGGCGAAAATCGCACCAAGGAAGCCCGGATCAAGAAATGGAGGCAGTTTCCGATACGCTGGGTGAAACTTCTTGAAATGGAAAGCTTCTAATTGCTCAATATCTTGTAAGCCCAGAAATTTGTGGGAAAAACACTGAAGGTAAAAGGTAGAACTTGAATCTGAAAATTAGTGGTAATGGTCAGAAATATCCTTAAAGTAGTATTTGTATAGGAACAACACTTGCAAGCAGGCTGGAGACAGAAGGCTCAAGAAAAGGCAAAATCTATTAAAAGATTAACTAAGTTGAATTGGGATTCTTACTCGACATATTTAGTAAAAATACACAGCCAATATATGACTCTCAAAAGCCTCATTAATTCTGCCGAGAAGATGGCACCAACTCTTGTTGATTCCATTTTCATAGGGCAACTAAAGGCTAAAGTTGGCCAACCAACTCTTCTCAACCAAATGCTGAGTGCTTGCGATTTTAAGGAGCAGATACAGAAATAGTTAGATGCTAGTTTTAGATTTAGTTTTAGAAATAGTTTTGCTTTATTTTTGCCTAGAGAAAGGATGATCATTTAAACCATATCCTATATTTTTGTAATAAGTTATTTTTAGATGTAGTTATTCGTATTTAAACCCTTCTCATGCATTCAGAGAAGGGTCCAGAAATTTATCAAAAACTTGTCCTCATAACGTGCACTTTTGCACCCTCTCAGGAGGATTCGATGAATGAATGGAATAGGATTTATTGATTTTTGCATTTAATATCTACTACTGATGTTGCATTTTTGTACTCTTAGTGGATGTTGGATTAAGAAGAGATAAATCCTTATCACTTGAACTTCATGAGTAGAACTAGTTATAAATGGTACTTTTATCTCTTAACTCTTTCTATCTCTTGTGTTAAAGTGATATTCAAGTTCAGTTGTTTATATATTAATGCGTGAATGTCTGAGTTATCATTTGGCACTTTTGTACAATGATAGCTATTTCTTTATGCTTAATGTATGAGTAGCTTACTGTGCGATATGTTTTTCACAACTGTTTCGTCTAACTTTTTATGCAAAGTGGTTTATCTATATTGAATTATTTTCTTATAACAGTTGAATGATCTTTATTATCAATTGTTATTTGAAATCATTTTAGATCGCATAGCAGAAATATTACATCCCGAGTTAGTATAGACTTAGATATTTCTGTTTATTAGAATACAAATGCATGTCATTGGATTAAAGTTAGAATTAGAGCATCTTAATTAGGAACTGTTAGATTAGAAATATCAAATTCTGCACACACACACTCGTAAATTGGGAAACTGGTCCCATATCCCCTGTCGGACCCACCATACCAAATGGGAAAGGCACTGCCAACCAAGGTCCAGACCGGGTGGGTATCCCCCTTGTTGTAGACCTGATTTTCGGGGCTTCAACATATTTGGTGCTAGAAGGAGGGCCTCTGACTATGAATGGCAAGTAAGTCTAAATCTAAATACCATTCTAAGAGTAAATCACCCTCACCATCTCCCCAACTTCTCCATTGCATTTAGAATCTTTAAATCTACAGCCAGAAGTCATAGGATCAACAGCCGCTGCTACAAACCCTGACATTTCAGAACAATCTATTATTGAACCTCCTAAAGTTGAACCTCTGATTCACAAACTTCAGCGATTTTATATATCTCCTCCAAGATCTGATAAATCTCAAGGCAGCGTGACTTCGCAATATAACCCTGCTCATCCCCTAACTAGATTAAAAAGTGAAAAGTTTGGTGTTCAACTAACTGAGTTACCTCTACCCACTAGGAAGAGAGCAAGGAAATCACCTAAAGGGTCTGATAGTGAGACTCTTTCACCCTCATCATCCATTTCAACTTCTTCACCGCGAAGTCAACTATCCACTCCTCCACTTCATATCATTGTCCATCAGCCTACTGGTATTTCTACACCTCCTTCTTAATCAATTGGAGCCATAATATTCTCATCTTCTCAACCTCAGGGATCATCTTCTGCACTTCCCTCCGTTAGTGGATCAGCGATGGCCCAATCTCCATGGAACAACCCAAGGGCAGTCTTAATGCCTGCTCCTTTGAGTCGGCTACCATCCCATCCTGAAAAATGGCTGCCTAAGTTTAATCCTGAAGAAGGCATGCTAGCAGAAGAGCATATTAATAACTTTATGCTATCCATAAATCTTAATGGAATTACTAACGAAGATGTTCTAATTCGACTTTTTCCTTATACTCTTCAGGGAACAGCCGGATCATGGTATTTTCCATTACCATCTGGATCTATCACTAGTTGGGATATCTTCCAAGAACAATTCCTCATTAAATTTGGTGATGATAGGTCTACAGCAATGTTAATCAGTGACCTATCAAACCTTAGGGCTGAGTCAAAAGAACCTATCAAAGATTTCAATTCACGTTTCAATAAACTATTAAACAAAATTCCTACTGCTTCCAAGCCCAACGAAGAAGTGCAAAGTGAATGGTACATCACTTCTTTACCATCAAACATAGCAATCTTCATGGACAGGGCTAACAAGACAAATTTAGCTAAAAATATGAAAGAAGCAATAGCTGTAGAGAAGCGTATTATAGCCCTTGAAAATAAAACCACAATGGAAAAATGGAAATCAAAGAAGGTTACTTTCAAAGAAGATCACAAGAAAAAACAATCGAAAGATCCATTCGATTTAGAAGGATTACAAAAAGTTTTGAAGACCATGTCTAATGAGAAGGTCAATATTAAGAAACAAATGGCAGAAAATTCTTCAGAAAATCCATATAGACCTTTTAAAAGAAACCTTTCGACTGATTCAAAGCCCCCCAATGCTATTACGAGCGCTGAATCCGAAGAAGAAGAAGAGGGAATCGCTACTGAAGGGCAAACCGATGAAGAAGAAGTTTTAGAGTTAAAAGGAATGTGGGATTTCATCCTCCCACAAGAAGAAGATCAAGAAGCATCCCCGGTTAGTACACGAAGTAGAAATCAGCTTGATCCTCCTCAAACTACCCCTAAGCCAAAGAGTGCAAGCTCGACGACAAAGGATAAAGTCGCAACCAAGAAAAAGACACCCAAAGCGACTGAAACCATTCTATTCCAAATAGATTCATCTACTCCATCTAAAACGCTGATCGTTTCAGATGAAATGGAGTACAATATTATAGAAGATATGAAAAATACTAGGGCCAACATCACTCTTTACGAATTGAGCATGTTAAAACACCAGCAAAAGATACTTTGAAAGAATTACATGTTGTCTCAGTTGCACCTTTCCCTGCCGCTGTAATTTCTCAAGCTTCCCACGATATGGGAAGACCTCCAACTAATGTGATTAACAAATTTGATCCAAATGACATCGCATTAATTGGAGGAAGATCGAGATCTCATACTCCCCCGTTTCCTCTTACTTATGAAATTTTTAATAAAAATGTGCATAATTTCTTAGTAGATTTGTGAGCTTCATCGAATATTTTACCAAAATCAATATGTACAAAATTGAACGTTCAACTGCAAAAATCTGCTATGCACATAGTCCAGCTAGATCGATCGCAAGTCGAAGTGATTGGTGAATTAAATCAGGTTACCATAAGGTTGTCATCCAACCCAAAGGTATGTCAAGTTATTGACATTTTAGTTGCTGATATTCCAAAATTTTATGGCTTAATTCTTAGCAGAGATTGGTCAGAAAATCTTCATGGATATTTCGCAACTGACTCGTCACACATGTGGCTCCCCTACAATGGTAAACCTAATCAAATAAAATTTGAACGAGAAAGACATTAGAAATACATAGTAACGGAGCTAGAGGGGGAGAATGAACCAGTAGCATATAACAATAGTATTAGTGGAAATTACTCAGTAGATTCTTTCTTAGGGAATTTTAATGCTCATATGTCACCTTATCTAGAACATTATTTTTTATCCCATGTCGAAAACTTTTCTCAAACAGATAGTTCAAAATGTATTAATTTTTAGATAGTCCTATAAATAAATCTTTATTTTGGAAATTATTTTTTGATGGTTCTAAAGCTAACAAAGGAGCAGGAGCAGGATGTGTTCTAGTTAGTCCAGAAGGCGATAAAACTATGTTAACTTGCAGACTCGAATTTGATTGCACCAACAATACCGCGGAATATGAGGCTTTAGTCTAAGGGTTGTACAAAGAAATCGGATTAGACGTCAAATACCTTCAAGTTCTCGAAGATTCTGAAATTGCAATCAGACAGGTACATAATACTATACATTGTTTATCAGGTCATCTAAAACATTATCAATCTTTAGTTCAAGATCTGACTGAACACTTTATAGCATTTAATATTTCACCAATTCCCAGACTCTAAAATGCAAGTGCAGACCTTTTAGCTAACGTAGCTTCCAAACTTATCCCTTCAGAAGATTTTAGCCCTGATAGATTCTCAATAGAATTAATCTTTAGACCTTATATTCCTGATAACATTACAAATTGGAGAATTTTCAATGACGATCCTGACATCATGATTTTTCTCACATCTGAAGGATCTTACACCAATCAAATAATTGACAAAGACAAACATGAGTGACAATTGCAACAAGATAGCACTAACAATGCTATATCTAAGTCGATAGTCAAGTTAGAAGACCTTTATGATTTGAAAGATCGGTTTAAAATATCTACCAATTTGAAACTACAAAGTTCAACTTTGAACTACGAATTAATAAATCTAGGAACTTATACTAAACCACAGAACATCAATCTAGGCCTTGGCCTAACTCCTGAACAAAAATTAGCATATATTCATCTTTTGAGACAATACAAAAATGTTTTTGCTTGGAAATATGATGAACTTAAAATGTACGACACTTCCATCATCCAACATACTATTTCAATGATAAACGATGAAAAACCGGTCCAACAGAAGTTGAGAAAAATCCATCCTAATCTAGAAAACTAGATCAAATTTGAACTCAACAAGCTATTGAAAGCCAAAATAATCTTTCCCTTTCGACATTCCAAATGGGTCTCAAATATGGTTCCCGTTAGAAAGAAAAATGGAGATATTAGAATCTGCATCGAATTTCAAAATCTTAATAAAGCCTGTCAAAAGGATAATTTTCCTTTGCCTCCTATGGAACTGAAATATTGTAGGCAGTCACTGGGTCAGAATTAATGTCCTTTTGGGATGGATTCTCAGGATACAATCAAGTGTTGATACATCCTCATGATCAATTAAAAACCACATTCAGAACCAAACGGTGCACCTACGCATATCAAAAAATGCCTTTTGGCCTGATCAATGCTGGTGCCATGTTTCAGAGAGCCATGGACATCGCATGAAAAGGTTTAATTAATAAATCTATGGTAATCTATTTGGGTGATATAACTGTCTATTCCAAGAAACGAAGCAACCATCTTAGAGATTTAAAACAAATCTTCCAACGTTGTTTGAAGAATGGAATTTCACTTAACCTGAAAAAGTCCTTTTTTGCATTAAGTGAAGGAAAACTTCTAGGATTAATAGTGTCAAAATATGGAATTCACATTGATCCTGAAAGAATCAAGGAGATTTATGGAATATCCCTACCTCACAACAAAAAAATCATGCAATCTTTCCTTGGTCAGATAAAATTTGTAAAGGGATTTGTTCCAGATTTTTCAAGAATCGTGTCTCCTTTACAAGCAATGATAAAAAAGAACTCAAACTTCAAATGGGGCCAAGATGAATATGAGGCATTCAATCTGATCAAGCGAGAAATTATGAATGTTCCATCTTTAGCAACTCCAAATTTTTCAAAGCATTTTATTTTATATACTTTTGCATCTGACAAATCATATGCGGCGATACTTACTCGAGCTAATCAAGAAAAGAAAGAAGCTCCGATCACTTTCTTCAATTCAAATTTACATGGGGCTGAATTAAATTATTCAGATGTGGAGAAACAAGCTTATGCTATTTTCAAAGCAATCAAATATTTCATACCCTTTCTACTCAAAACCCATACAAAAATCATTGTACCATTTCCAGCAGTAAGGAATCTTTTAGTACAAAAAGAAGTGGGTGAGAAAAGAGCTAATTGGGTTACTGGCTTATAGGAATATGATGTAGAAATCAAACTAGCAAGTATTGTAAAAGGTCAAGGCTTTTGCAAAATGCTGGCCGGAGCATCGCTTATATCTGAAATTCCATCTACAAACATACAAATATGTGAGGTAAGCCTAAACGATAATGAGTCATTATATGTTGATATCATTTATTATCTAAAGAATGGATATGCTCCTTCACACCTCGATCATACCAAGAAAAGAGCTCCAAGGTTGAAAGCCAAACAATATCAGCTCCTGAACGACGTTCTTTTTAGAATAAATTATGATTTTGTTCTCCTTAGGTGTCTTGAGGAATCTGAAGCTTAAAAAGTTTTTCAGGAACTCCACGATGGGCCAGCAGGTGGACACTATGCTAGAGATGCTACTGCACATAAAATCTTACACACAGGCTATTACTGGCCCACATTATTCAAAGACTTGCACAATTATGTGAGGAAGTGTCAAGTCTGCTAAACTGCTGCTGGGAGACAAAAGAAACCATCGTTGCCACTACAGCTAGTCAACATTGAGCAACCTTTTGATTAGTGGGGATTGGACATAATAGGAGATCGTTCCTCACTCTTCTAAACAACATAGATATATCCTGACAGCAATAGATTACTTTACTAAATGGGTAGAAGCAGTTCCTCTCAAGACGACTAATTCTGAACATATCATTGAGTTCATAGATCAATTTATAATCACCAGGTTTGGGTTGCCTTCCGCTTTAATGTTTGATAATGCATCATACTTTTCTGGAAACACAATGACTAAATTTGCACTCAAAAGAGTTTCAAACTTAAATATTCTGCCAATTACTACCCACAGGGGAATGGGTTAGCTGAATCTACAAATAAAAACCTAATCAGAATTATCAAACGAACAGTTGACCAAAATCATAAAAATTGGCATAGGTCTTTAATATATGCTTTATGGGCAGATCGAATAATGCAAAAAGCCTCCATCGGCACTTCTCCATTCAATTTATTTTATGGAAAGAAGTGGTTCTTCCGACTCATTTAGGAATTCCTTCTCTATCTTTAGTTCAATATATTGATGAAGTACCAACTCCCTCCTTATAGCTAAGGCAAATGGAAACAATTAATTTAGAAGAACAATGAGAATAGGCCAAAAGAACTCACGCTCATCACCAAGCATTAGAGAAATCCTCTTTTTATTCAAACATGATGACCAGAAAAGCTTTTCAGATGGGATATCTAGTTTTAAAATGGGACAAGGCCCATGAGGAGAAGGGGAAACATACAAAATTTCAACAAATGTGGCTTGGCCCTTTCCAAATCATAGAGGTCATAGGTCTGTCCACTTTTATGTTGCAAGATTTAACAGGAAAGAGAGATTCTTTACCTGTTAATGGACAGATCCTTAAGAAATATTTTCCTTAGAAGATTATTCTTCTATTTTGTAAATTATATTTTTATTTTCATAATAAAACTAGTTTTGGATGGTTACATTAGGGGTGTACGAAAAAGACACGAATTCTCTTTCAGATTTTGATTTTTTGCTTGTATAAATAGCAAATCTGTTAGAAAATTGATCTTTATTATTGAAAGATAAAGTTAAAGACTCTAGCCTAGAAATAATACTAGTTTCAACTTCGTAAAATTTGATGAAAACGACCTTTAGTGTGAAATTGTTTTATATTAGTGCAATGAAAGGTATCAATAACAAAACACAGATTCTCTGTAGAGTAGCTCTGACCAAAAAACTCTACTATTTTCATCCAGAGCTATCTTAAGGAAACAATGACTTCCTCCCTACTTAGGAAATTACAACTTTCGGAGAAACAATCCAAGGATACACTTTATCTTAAAGAGTGAGAGGTCTCATCACGAGCCAGCTTATCAAAATCACAGATATTATAACTTGCTGACTTTGCCAATACTGCATACCACAACAGGGCAATGACTCAAGATTGTTGCAATCAAAAGGAAAGGGGTCT
Organism: Pinus taeda; assembly: GCA_000404065.3. Classification (NCBI taxonomy): domain Eukaryota; kingdom Viridiplantae; phylum Streptophyta; class Pinopsida; order Pinales; family Pinaceae; genus Pinus; species Pinus taeda. The sequence continues at coordinate 71,348 of APFE030406938.1, read as the reverse complement.
CATCACGAGGCAGCTTGTTCAACAAAGTTATAAATCAAGTGAATGACTGTGTCATAAATTGGCTATCAACCCAAGACTTTGTTCTTTAAGGGTAAAAAAAGAAAATGAAAGCAATAAGTGTACATATGGATTCCTTTTTGAAAATTGTATGTTTCTCTAAGTAGGATACAGGATCATTGCTGGGTAATAGGTAACCCTGTCGAGGCTATGAATTCCTGCAGGCAACAGAGGCTCTACCTACGACAAATGAGCATATTTAAAACTGATTTACAGAGAAGGATTTGTTTTATCTTTATAAACCATGTAATGTTTGATGTAGATACAAGGACTAGCTTGAGGAAGCAAATAATCAAAGTTGAAAATAGAAGAAACAAAATATCATTAACAGGTTAAAGCATAATGTACTTTATCTTTCTATAATAAAGTTTAACTTTCTGGAAAATTTTCTATTTTGGAAGTTTAGAAAATTCAAAAGAAAGACATAGATAACTGGTTCTTCCAAGTGAATTGCCAATTGTTGTAGCTACCAACAACTCTCCTTCTAATTTAGTGTTATTACTAATACTAAATAAGTGGGGATGCTTAGTCAAAAAATTAAAAAAAATGAATTAGTGCTTGTATTTCCTTTTTAATAAAACTTACCATCATAAACTTAGGAAAATACCTTTGAAAAATCTAAAAATCCTAAGTTTCATGATGAGGAAATATAAAATCACTCCTTAAGAAATATCGCATCGCATGCCTTAAAACGCACTTATGTTGGAAAATCGCAGAAAACGCCAATATGCGATGGCGCATATTGCAAAATCTCACCTCGCAAGAAATACATTAACAAGAAATGAGCACATACTACGATTATGCAATATGGCGACCATGCGATATTGCGATATCGCGGCAAAGAGATCTTACGAAAGAATAAAAGAGTGATATTGCGATATTGCGATCTTGCGATAATGTGATACAACGATCTGTGATATTGCAAAGAAAATCGCAAAATCGCTCCATCGCAGATTTTTTGGGCTCATTATTCAAGAAAAACTTTTTTCATAAAACGAGACCTGCTTATGTGCTTTAATGCTAATTAATGAGTTAGTTGCCAGTTGTTAATGAAGTATGGTTTTGTGTTTATCGAAGAGCCACTTCACGTAAGGTGGTATACTTTTGCATGTCTTCAACATTTAAAGCTTTCCCGTCATTGTTCCTTATCATTACTCTCACCTCACTTGTAAATTGCAGGAACGAAGAACAAAAAAATATACAAAGCAGTATAGAAGGTACTATGGGGAAGAAGGACAAGGCTTCGATGTCTGAAGATAAAGAAATGGCACCCTTGTACAGAGACACCACATGCAACAAAGATGCCGATATTTTCACTTGGGAAGGCATGTATGATCTTCTTGAGGAAGAGAATCCCAAGGTAATGGAGTTTACAGCTACTGCAGGTTCACAGGGTTCTTCTGAGGCATCATTTGTAGATTTAGACTGTTCGTTCTTGCATCAGATAGTGGCAAGGCCCAAAATTCTCCCCTACACAGACATGGTTAAATGGGTACTAGAAAGCGCTGACATTAAAAATAGATAGTTTAAGACTTTGGGTCAGGAACTTACGGAATTACTATTTTCACAAAATTTTAGCTTTACATCCACTAAAAGAAAACATGCAAGAGGCGAGAATCGTACTAAGGAAGTCTGGATCAAGAAACAGAGGCAGTTTCCGATGTTCTGGGCGAAACTTCTTGAAATGGAAAGCTTCTAATTGCTCAGTCTCCTGTAAGCCCAGAAATTTGTGGGAAAACCACTGAAGGTAAAAGGTAAAACTTGAATCCAAAAATCAGTGGTAATGGTCAGAAATATCCTCAAAGTAGAATTTGTAGAATTTATCAAAAACTTGTCCTCAGAACATGCACTTTTGCACCCTCCGAGGAGGTTTTGATGAATGAATGGAACATGATTTATTTATTTTTGCATTTAATATTTGCTACTGATGTTGCACTTTTGTACTCTTAGTGGATGTTGGATTAAGAAGAGATAAATTGTTATCGCTTGAAGCTCATGAGTAAAACTAGTTATAAATGGTACTTTTATCTCTTAACTGTTTCTATCTCTTATGTTAAAGTGATATTCAAGTTCAGTTGTTTATATTAATGTGTGAATGTCTAAGTTATCATTTGGAACTTTTGTACGGTGATAGCTATTTATTTATGCTTAATGTATGAGTAGCTTAATGTGCGATATGTTTTTCACAATTATTTCGTCTAACTTTTTATGCAAAGTGGTTTATCTATATTGAATTCTTTTCTTATAACAGTTGAATGATCTTTATTATCAATTGTTATTTGAAATCATTTTAGATCGCATAGCAGAAAGATTACATCCCGAGTTAGTATAGACTTAGATATTTCTGTTTATTAGAATACAAATGCATGTCATTAGATTAAACTTAGAATTAGAGAATCTTAATTAGGAACTGTTAGATTAGAAATATCAAATTCTACACACACACGCACTCATAAATTGGGAAACTGGTCCCATATCCCCAGTCGGACCCACCATACCAAATGGAAAAGGAGCTGTCAACCAAGGTCTGGATCGGGTGGGTATCCCTCTTGTTGTAGACCCGATTTTCGAGGCTTCAATAGGACACAATCTTCATATTCATTCATCCCATCCATACCATCACAAGATCAATCCTCCTCCTCACCACTCCAGATCATGATTCACACAAGTACAGGAACTACCTTCTCCTCTACCGAATCACCTTCAACCACTGCTACAGTGTCTCCTACTCACATACCAAGAATGGAACAGAATCCTCCAAGACCATAGAAAAACCCAGGAGTTGTTAGGATGGATGGGCCTTTACATCAATTACTAGCTCATCTAGATAAATGTTTACCAAAATTCAATCTTTATAATGGCCTACTTGATGAGGAACATATAATCAATTTCATGTTTTCCATTAACTTGAATTAAGTAGTAGAAGAAGACGTAGTTGTAAGATTATTTCCATATACTTTACAGGGAGAACCAGGATCATGGTACTTCTCATTACCATCAGGTTCTATTAATAGTTGGGATGCTTTTCAAGAGAAATTCTTAACTAAATTTGGAGATGATAGATCTGCAACTACCCTAATCAATGACCTATGCAATTGGAAAGTTGAACCCAAAGAACCCATAAAACACTTCAACTCTTTCTTTAATAAATTACTCAATAAATACCGTTGGCATCTAAGCCTAATGATGATGTCCAAAATGAGTGGTATATTTATTCTCTCCCTTCAAACATAGCTATTTTCATCGATAGAGCTCCCAAACCAACTTTGGCAGAAAATATGAAAGAGACAATAGCTGTAGAGAAACGCATTCTAGAAAAGAAAAATGCATTAGAAGAACAAAAATATAGTAAAGTGAATTTTAGGGATGAATCCAACAAGAAAACACCTAAATATCCTTTAGATCTTGAAGGTTTACAAAAATTCCTCAAAACCATGTCTAACAAAATGGTTGAT
>APFE030406938.1:33626-63628 GCA_000404065.3 Pinus taeda | reverse complement strand
ATAAGACCTAATTCTCCATCGATTTCTTTCTTCTCTCCAACTTCTTTACAACTTAGAGCCTCATTCTATTTATACAATCCCATGGTCCATGGACCATGGGTAGATTTCTAAAGCTAACATTACATTACAAAAATGAGGGCGAACAACCCTATGACTCATTTATAATATTCGCGCTCTGTGCCCACAAAACACAGAGCCTTTACATTGGATTTAGTCAAAATTTGGGCTTTAAGCCCCAAAACTTGCCTTGGGGGATCCCGTGTTCAACATTCCCTGAAAGTAAACATCGTGACTCACCCTCGAGTCACTCTGTCAGTGCAAAGATATTTGTGTGGAGACCTCCCAACTCTACTTGGACTGCTGCAAGGTCGGTAGTGCACTGAGCAGCTGCCTGTTGTACCTCCTTCATGCGTTGTTCAGAGACTGTTGTATCTGAACTACTTCCCTGCTTCTGTTTATAGTACCGTGCCTCCTTTTAGCTACCTAGAGTGCTAAGGTTGTGCTTCAGTGGGCTAGTCAGATAGCCAGGCCACCCGTGTATGGATTCCACTTACTACCATTCACTCTTCATGGGAAAGGTTCTCCATTTAACTTTACCAACTGCACTACACCTCCGTCTATGACCTCCTTAATAACATATGGTCCCGGCTAATGCATTCTGAATTTTCTCGGGAATTTATCAAACTTACTATCATACAGTAATGCCAAATTGTTCATCTTGAAGGTGCACAACTTAATATGTTGATCGTGCCATGCCTTTTTGTGTTGCTTTTGTACCTGTTGGTGAAAGCCAACCATAAATCATTCTTCCTAGAGTTCCTCCAACTCTGTGATTCTTTCCTCCAGGGCTCCGCAGTCCGTCATACCTATGAGCACTGCTATGCATAGACTAGGCACGATGTATTCCATTGGAATTATAGCGTTCACTCCATAGGTCATCCTAGAAGTTGCATGTCCCATCAGTTTCTTTCACGTTGTCCTATAAGCCCATAAAAATATTGGTACGCGCAGGTCCCAATCACTTTGCTGCACACTACATACCTTGTTCAGTGCTCGCACACCTCATTGAATGCTTCCGCGTGGATAACCTTTTGTGCGATCGTTCTCTCCACATTTTTTCATTCCAATTTGAGGAGTCATTTGTACAATCTCCCCCCCAACACATGCTTATTGACTGTATCTCCCAACGCGAAGTTCATGTGCATCTGCATAGGTTGTTTTCCATATGTCGACATCCACCTGGCTAGATGTGAGTGCGTTTTATCCTGCCCATTGCATTTATTTTTCAATCATAGTCTAGGCTTTCCAAACCACATTCGCATCATTCTTTTTCATTTGCACCAATCCTCAAAGCTCCCTTTGTGCATACCCCACCACCTTGCGGGCGTAGCGCGTAGTACCCAATTCAAGGCTTGAAAATGTTGCTTTTCTGACACCTCCCTTTCAAACTTATCTAGGAAAGTATCTACCTCATCTAATCCATCATAAGTAGAGAGATCTCTCACTTATGTTGATACACAGTGTAGTGACCTTGTCATAATGTTACAATTAAGCATGGTTACCTCATGTAACTGGTTCTGCCATCATTCTATCCCTTCATATGAATATGAAGTGAAGGAGATTTCACGCCCCCATAATATTCATCCATCTACGGTGAGATTTACCTAGTCTTTCTTTTGCATGGTTATCTAGTAGATGTAGTCCAGATCGTCATCGCTTTCATAGTTTCCCACCGGCTCTGTGTAGTTTGATCCCTCAGAAGGGTGTAAGGGTATAACTACATGCGGAGACTTCTTCTCAAAAATCATCTTGCACTTCTTCAGATTAATCACCCTCTTCATGTCAGTGGCCCAATCAATTCCTAAGAGCGCAGGGTAGGGATTGCTGTCATCAACAATATCTATCACCTCAAAGTCTTCTAGTGCGCTCGCTCCCTCAATATCCACAGTGATTTCCTACAATCTCCTCATAGGTATTACCTTTTGTTGGTTCACCATTCGCAACTAAATAAGGGACCACTGCAGAGTAGGCCTCCCCAAGCACTCACATGTCTACTTTGGTAGAACGTTCACGTCTGATCCTAAGTCCAGAATTACTTGGTCCATCTCATATTCTCCAATTTGTGTGGTTAGCCTAATTTCACTCCCCTTCCTTGTCTTATGTTTTCTAATCTTTTAGACTACGCGTCGTCCCATTTAATTTGTTAATGAGTTCCTGCAATCCTTTTATAGCCTTACTATCGTGTAGTAGCTTCCTGCATGTTTCCAATAATGTCGTAAGCATGGATGGGTCCATTTCCGGCTTCGGTCTATCTTTGATTCCAGAAGTGGAGGCATTAGTGAATCTCTTCTTAGCTTTCATGAAGGTTTCCTTAACGTGCTCCAAATCAAACTCTGCTTCCTTCGTCGGAGCTTTGCGAACCCAAGTGTTATCTTTGGGTTGTTTGCCTTTATCATCTCCCATCATAATTCCACTTAGGAGCAAAATATTCACATTCGTATCTTCCTCATGTGGCTCAGACCTCATCATCTATAGGTTCTAAGACGGGGGAGGTGGTAGTGCTCCCTTGTCGCATATCCTAGCTATCAGTGTAGGACAATCCTCCGTCTCATGATCAAACAAGGTACAATATAGACATGATGGGTGCATTAGATTCCTACAATCATGAGCATAATGTCCTGGACCTCCGCAGTTGTAGAATATCAGTTGTTTGCAACCTCTTCCAGGTCCCCCTCCACCTCGGCCTCATCCGTGCCCCTGAAATCTAGTTCGCACCATCCTTGCACTCGGGTCTAGGGCTCGTGATTCAGCCTAAACTCTATAGGTGGGAGTTCAATCCATCATTAAATCATAGCTTTTACAAGTGCGCTCATCATTTCCTATTGACCTACAAAAGTTACAAAACAATTTTTGTGAATTTTGTGTATACTTCTGTAAAAAATGGTAGTTGTTCGTAGCGTGTTTCCCTCCTATTTGACACATCGCGCACCACAAAGTAGGGACCACACTAGGTCCCACTTCTGCTTCTGACCTTAGTGGCATCGATCCTCCTCCTGCAAGGTAATTCGATAACACTGGGAAATGGTCCTTGTCATGACCCTGACCCTTACATTTAACGCACAATACCTCTTCACACACTTCTGGTCGAGTTATCCTGTCTTGTTTTAGACTCTACATTTCAAGGCATAAGTTTTACGACTGCGCGTGGATATGCTAAAATCCCAAGTTAGGATTCTATATTGAGGTCTCATGCATCCTCATCAAGATCTCCAAGGCCTCTACCTGAGTCATTAACCTTTGTTACGATAGTGCATTCCTCAAATGCGGTATTAGCGATGCTACAAACCATTTGTGGTGCTATCCATCCGTCAAAGTCATATTAGCATTGGAAATTGTGCACTTCAGACTTTGGTCCAACTCCCAAGGAGTCTCGGGTGGTAAAGTTGTGATCTTTTTGAACCCAGTGATCGACTACACTTCTGAATTTGGCCTGCTAAATTCCTTATTTAGTGCATTTTGGATATCTGTGATCCCCGCATTTGGATTGTCATTAGAATGCTTAATATACTAGGTCAGCGCGCGGTCATGCAAGGCGCTAACTAGCGTCACTTTCTTTATATTATCATCTGTAACTCCCTATGCTTCCCATATGGCTCCTATCATGAAGCAAAACTGGTCTAGATCCTCATTTCCTACTCCCTTGAACACGGGAAACTTTATCGCGCTTGCCATGTTGACTCGCGGTGGTGGCAAAGGTGGTATGGGTGAAGATGGAGGTGAAGGCAGTGAATCTGGTGGTGGTGTCGATGGGAATTGTATGCACAGAATCCTTTGCCTTGTCAAATGGATCACACTTCGTGGAGAGACCTTCGTGAGGTCTTCCTCGTCCCCTCATAGAGGTGAAATCAAAGGGCTATTCTATGGTCCCTTACTTCCTTCATTTCTGTAGCTTTTTCCACTTTGCATATCTCCAGACATCAAGGTAATTGCATAACCCTCTTTTCACACAATAACGTTTTAATCCAAGTATTCAGAGACTTTACGTACTTACATCGCAGTCCTTTGAGGAAGCGTCACCCTACCTCGCTATAGCTGACTGAAGTATCTACTGCAAACTCAGTAATGAATCCTCCTATAATCCGATCGAGCCAATGATCAACAACACATTCGATCTTATCTTCCGATGCTTCCAATCTTAGCACCAACTCTGGGGTCCACATAATAGGACTGTCAAGCTTCCACCTCCCTTAGCTATCTGCTAGCTTCGCGATCCACTCATATAGCTCAGTAGGGAAAGATACGAAGAAGATTTTGTGGATATTTGTGTACATGTAGCAGTCTAACCACTCTTCTTTTGTCAATCATAGATTCTTGTTCTCCTGCGCTGTGAACTTGTGAATTCTTCTATCCAGCCAGCCTTTAATTTCCTTCTTAGATGGATTCCAATGATATGACATCAGACATCTCTATGCAGATTTCGATCCCGGTAACAGAACCATTTGTTGGCTTGAGGGGGCCTGACCCAGGTTCAGAGTTAATTAGCCAAACAAATCCTTGTACTACTGGTCCTTTCAGCAATAGCCTATAGAGCCTAGACTGAGATCTCACCCGAAGCAGTATGGGGGGATGCTGGAACCAAGTTTTCGCAGCCTTGAGATGTCTGAGGGGTTGGTTTAGTCCAACTGTGAATGCCTTCACATAGGTTACTTCGTGCACTGCCCTGACCTATAAGACCTTCACGATCTATTATAATCACCTTCATGCAACCCTAACCAAGGGCTGAGGTGATTTCGCACTGCCCTAGCAGCGATCTGTGCTACTTCGCAAGTTACATCATGTATCTTACTTACCTTTTTATAATAGTTAGTTATCTTCACATAAATAGATACTTTATCTTATATTCACTTTATCAACAGATTCATATAAGTTCACGCATCATATAAACAATAGAATGCAATTTATATCCACTACATTCAATGCAAGAAAAAGGAAAAATATACACAGAAATTATGTAAAACTTCTCTTTATTACTTCTCCAATGGTTATAGACTTGACTCACCCTGCGAACTTAGCTGTAGGGGTCTGTGCGCTCAACTGCAGACTACTAGGCCTCTGTGCACTCAGCTGTAGAACCTTCTCCTACTCTACGACCCAAGGACTCGACTCTACACTTAGATAAGACCTAATTCTCAATCTATTGCTTTCTTGTCTCCAACTTCTTTTCAACTTAGAACCTTGCTCTATTTATACAGTCCCATGGTCCATGAACCATGGGTATATTTCTAAAGCTAACCTTACATTACAAAAAAGAGGGTGGACAACCCTATGACTCATTTATAATCTTCGCGCTCCGCACCCACAAAATGCAGAGTCTATACATTGGATTTAGTCAAAATATGGGCTTTAAGCCCCAAAATGCCTTGGGGGATCCCACGTCCAAAAAAGAACTATTTCAAGGTTTGTATAAAGCCATTGGCCTTAATATCAAACACCTCCATGTATTTGGAGATTCAAAAATTGTGATTAAGCAGGTAAGAAATACTATACAATGCTTGTCAGGACATTTGGAACACTACTAGTCGTTAGTCCAAGACCTGACTTCCCACTTTACAACATTTAATATTTACCCTATTCCAAGACTCCAAAATGCCAGTGCCAATGTCCTAGCTAATGTCACTTCCAAGCTTATTCCACCAGAATATTATAGCCCCAATTGCTTTTCTATTGAATAGATTTTTATGCCTTCTATTCCCGATAATATCACCAACTGGAGAGTCTTAATAACGACCCAAATATCATAAGCTTTTTGACCAAAGATTTGTCCCTAACTTCTCATTATTAAACAAATTATTGACCAAATTCAAAAGAACTGGCATAAGTCTTTGACATTTGCTCTGTGGGTAGATCGAATAACTCATAAATCCTCCATTGGCAATTCACCTTTTAATTTGGTCTATGGGAAAGAAGTTGTCTTACCTACAAATGTAGTTATTCCTTCTTTAGCCTTACTTCATTTCATTGAAGAAAATCCCTCCTCATTTATGCAAGTTACACAATTACAAATCCTTAAACTCCAAGAGGAAAGGGAAAAATCCAGAATCTCACACACACATCATCAACATTTATTCAAAGCTTCCTTTGATTCACATTCTATAAGTTCAAAATCATTTCAAGTCAGAGATCGAGTATTACAATGGGATAAATCTCATGAGGAAAATGGTAATCATACCAAGTTCCAACAAATGCGGCTTTTCACATTTCAGATTATCGAATAAATAAGCTCATCAACCTTTTTATTATAGGATTTATCAGGCAAGAGAGAATCTATACCTGTTAATGGGAATATATTAAAGAAATATTTTGCATAGAAGATGATCTCTTCTATTCACTGTATATTATTGCCTTTATTTTATTTTCTAGAAAGAATAATACAAGTTGAAAAACATTTACTTTTGGCTTTACAAATGATAGTCTCTTTTTAATTTTGACTTTTCATTTGTATAAGTAAAGACTGTTATAACATTTATAGAAGATTGTTCGATGGAGCGAGCGGGAGGATGTGAGATTAGGTTTTCTGCAGTTTTTTGCTCTGCCGCCGCCGACTTCACGTTCTTGTTCGATGATACAGGACCATTTTACGCCTCCGTTGTCCCTACAGTGTGGTTCGATGCTGCTAGTTCAATCGTTGCCCTCGCCCACAATGCGTTGGTTATTGCTGGAATCTGTTGGTGCGGGTCTGCGGGAGCCTCATCGCTCGTCCTTTGGAGCGGGACTGGAACATTTATCAGAAAGGAGCCACAGGTATCGATCAAACAGGTATTCAAGGTTTTTTCCCCTTTGTTGGCTCTTTACGGTTTTCTCAGGGCGATTCAGGACTCCCTTTCTCATAGGCCGGGGTTTAATGCTTCAAACCTATTGACCCCTACTCATTGCTCGGTCGATCCGCTCTCCTGCGCCGGTGTTTTGCCCTGGAGAATATGCCCTGTCTGCGCTATTGGGAAACAGGGCAGAACCCATGTTCCTCGGACCTTTCTCGGCATTCTGAAGCTGCACGACTCAGATCCAGGCCTCCTTGAAGATAGCAGATCTGGGACGGATCTAAAATCCTATGGGCCTCAATCAGTATTGGGTCCTGAAGAAAAAAAATCCAAGCTATCTCACAAGAACCCAGAACAGGATCGAACCCAAATTTTCATAAGGATGTTGTCAGGGAAAACTATATGCAAGAAAATCTGGACAGGAATACTGATAAAAAAGGTAAAGGAAGAAATACAAGTAGATACAGGCATCCCTTCAAATCTGCTAAGCTTGGTACATGCAGGTAAAATCTTACAGGAGAATTTTACTCTACAGCACTATGGTATCGGCAGAGATTCAACCATCATCTTAAGCACAAGGCTGAGAGGAGGAAGCTCGGGTGCAGGCCCTAAAGGCTTTCAGGGATCAACATCAAAACCTACAGGCTCTTATCGTGATGCAGCAAAAGGGAAAGCCCCTTCAAAGGGAAAAGAACCAGCAGCGTTCAATACTCCGCCAGGGCAGTATATTGTGGATCAAACACCAGAAAGTCCATCCATCTCACTGGATCTTCCAGAGGTAAAATGCATTTTTTCAGATCTGGAAAATAAAGCTATTATTTGTAGGTTTAATGGGTTTTGGCCTAAAACCGAGGCTCTGTACCAATGGATTCATACAGTCTAGACAAAAGACTGCCAGATCCACCTCTGCTCAAAGGGCTTCTTCATAGTAACATTTCTTGAAAACGAAGAAAGGGATAATATTCTCAATGAAGGACCATGGTTCTGGGGCAGTCCAAGGTTATTCGTCACACCATGGTTTCCAGAATTTGACGCCAATACTATGGTGGTTTCAAGGATGCCAGTTTGGGTAAGGCTGCATAATTTACCACTACACTTTTGGCACTTCAAGACCTTAACAGCTATAGGGAATTCCCTTGGAAGAATGCTAAATATAGATACAGATAGACACTTAAAAGCAATCTTCACCTTTGCTAGGATATGCGCTGAGGTAGACCTCAGCAAAGGACTACCTGAAAGCATCTTCCTGACCTTTAACAATATTCAGTGGAAACAACCTTTGGACTATGAGAACACAGCTTTCAGGTGTAGGGGATGTCAACAAACAGGTCATCTACTCAAAGCATGCCCCAGCAAGAGCAAGCCACAACAAAGGAAGTCCCGAGGATGGCAGAATTTGGATGAAGTCTTAAAGAGGCGAACTGCTCAAAAGAAAGCCCCTTTGGTAACAGAAGAGGTAGAGACAGGGGCTGAAGAGGATGATACCACCATAGAGGAAGTTGAAATAGAAAATCAGAAGGAAAATACAGCAGTTAACAAGGATCCACAGCCACATACAAACCAAGTAGAGACTCAGTAAGACAAAGCAGAGACGACAAACGAGGATCAAATCATGGGAGGCAACAAACGGCAACACCAATCAGACACCTCAGACTCAGACAAAGAATCAGGGAAGCTGAAAGAATCATCCCAGCTAGTCATTGCTACGATCGAGCCCACTCTGGGGGAGTGGCGTAAGGTCGAAAAGAAAAAAGGGCGAAAATCTTGATGCATGAGTTTTCTTGCTCTTGCTGGGGCCTTTTTCCCCTTTCTTCTTTCTCTCTCCCTTCTTCTCTCTTTCTCGCGTTAGTTTTTCTAACGTTGCTTATGGGTGTGTCAGCACTGGTGCCTTGTGGCAGTTTACTGTATGCTTCTATGCATTGGCTAATGTAACTTTTCATTATTTCTTTAATAAAAAGTTACTGATTTTTTTCTCTGGAAAAAGTAAAGACTGTTATGAAAATTATCTTCACACATGAAACATATATTTAAGTCATGTTACTATCAGATTGCTTGTTCCCTGCCAAAATTATTTGATCTTTGATGGAACTTAACTTTAGAAATAAATCTTTCCTCTACATCAGTCAAGAAAAGTATCAATAACAAAATAGAGTCTCTCTATAGAAAAGCATCTTCAAACTCTACAATTGTCATCCAGAAGCTCTGAAGGAGCCAATGATTATCCCCACCTAATTAGCTTTCATTTTTAGAGTGTAATTCTAAAATATACTTAAACTTAAAGGCTAAGAGGTCTCATCAAGAGCTGGCTTACCATGATCATAAGGTTATAATTAGCTAACATTACAAATATTGCATATCAAAACAGGGTAATGGCTTGATATTGTATTAATAAAAAAGACAAGTGGTCTCATTAAGAGCTAGCTTGTTTAGTTAAGTTATAAATCAAGTGAATGACATTGTCAATTTTTGTCACCAAACCAAGATATTGTGATTTAAGGGTTAAAAGGTAAAAGGTTGAAGAAAAAGAATAATTTTAGAAAATAAAAAGGCAGTAAGTATATAAACCCGAGCTTATCTTTAAAATTTCATTCTGACCAATGTGGGATACTGAATCATTGGCTAACAGGTAACCCTGTCAAGGCTATGAACACCTACTAGCAGCAGAGGCTCTACCTATGACAACTGAGTATACCAAAAACTAATCTGAAAAGAGTCTCACCATTTTTATCTTTAGAACTAAGTAATGACTGATGTAGAAAAAGTAACTTTCTTATGAGTTGAGCATAACCAAAAGGATGATATTGTTTAAATATTCAAAGAGTAGTATGACTTATCTTATATTTTATGTAAATTTTATTTTCTAAGTCATCTTTATTTTGGAAGTTTTAGAAATTTCAAAAAAACTCTCAAAGACAACTGGTTCTTCCAAGTGAATCACCAATTGTTGTGATATTCAACAACCCCCCATTTGTTAATAGTAGTAGTAAATATTACATTAATAAATGGGGACCGTTTAAAAAATATTTCCAAAAATAAGTTGAGCATTTAGGTATTTTCTTCATTAATTTTGGAATAAAACAGGATATCAATCAAACCTCTTTTCAAAAGAACTAGTAAATGCTTGCCTTTCCCACATATCACATGATTAAGCATGATTGAAAGCCTTTCTAACCCACCAAATCTAGAGAAAAGCAATCAAAGAAGGACTTTGTGCTAAAATGCTTCGAAACAACTACATTTCTTATATAAACTAGGTCCTTAGGTATTTCTCATCAAAACTAAGTCTCGCATCGCATATTGTTATTCATAGAAGGCACGTCTTAATAAGTTACATCAAAAGCAAGAAAAATGTGAAATTGTGATCGCATCATTTCCCTTACCACATCGCATTTCGAGTATTTAAAAGGACACCACAAACTTACCGCCCGTCGAAATTGCGAGATGCGATCAAGACTCGGAACGACTCCTAACACACATTGAAAAGAATATTTATGTCCGTCGCTCAATAAAAAGGTCTTTACATAAAAGACCTAAAAAATCAGCTATGTCTTAAAAATAATAACAAGCATCTCGCATCTCACAGAAACATGAGAGACGATAAGAAAAGCAAAAAGGAATATTGTGATAATGCGATATATGATATTGCTTCACAAAACGCAAAATCAGCATTATCGCAATTCAAAGGCTGGCCACCCTAGAAGCTTTCTTCCTGACTTACGATGTAGACATTTATGAGCATTAAAGCTAAGAAATAACGAAAATTAGTGGGCATTTAGTGAAGATTAATGGCAAATTTTATGTGTGAAAAGCCATTTAACATGATATGAAATCTTCTTACTTGCGTTCAAATAAAACTCCTTTTATCACCTTTACAAGTTGTATATATTATTACGTTTCACATTCATTATTATCTCTGTATATCGATAGCTACTGTTTTTCTCCACTTTCAGGAACAATCCACATAACAAATCTTTGGGAGCGATGGTGAAGAAAGGCAAGGCAATCACATCTAAGAAATTAGAAATGACTTCACTATTTTCAGATACTACATGCAACAGAGATGGAGGAACCTCTACGTGGGAAACTATCTATAGCATATTAGAAGAGGAGGAACCAAGAATTCTGGAAACAAAGATCACAGTTGACGGTCATGATTCCTTAGATTCCTTCATTTTTGAGACGGAATGCTCATTTTTTCATCGCATAGTTGTGCGCCCAAGGATAATCCCTTATAACGATATGGTTAACTGGGTTATTGATGAGGCTGATATCTCAGACCAAGAATTCGGGACCAAAAACCAAGAGGTTATGGGATCTTTTTTGCCAGACAATCTACAACTTTTGTACCACCTACCAAAGCCACAAGTCATCTATAACAAATAGTTCATTGACAAGTTTACCAAAGAGAGCAAGGACCCAGTAGATTGCACCCAGACCTAGTCAAATAATGAGAGAAAAATCAAAAAGGAAAAAATTGGTATGTACTCTACTGTGTCTATTTCTCCCCCTCATAGTTTTGCAGTAGCCATGCTATGTGTTAGCCTCCTATACCAATAGGTTTCATCTTTCATGATTGTCTTGATTGAACTATGGAATATGTTCAAACCTTCTTTCTTGAGCAAAGGTGTTCCATATTCTTGAAAAACCAAAAAAATCAAAAAAGTTAAAAAATGTAAAGAGGGTGTACCCTAAAATAAAAATAAAAGGGTAAGAAAAATAAAGTGGTCAAAAAGAAGTGAAAGAAATGAACCCCAAGTAAAAATAGACCAAGGAAAGTGTGCAAATCCAAATGCCACTACTACTTCATTTTTGTAAGAAAACAATTGTGTGCAGCTTGTCCAACCTTTGCCACAATTCATGAATAAGTCAAACTGTTTAAACTTGGCTTACTCATATTTTAATTTCATGTTGTAGATTAGAGAATAAATATCTGACCAAACAGTTTAATCTTGGCAGATAAGTAGATAGTTAGAGTTAATAAAAGGTGCTCAATAGTTTAATCTGAGCCCTTGGATGTAATAAGGGTAGAATTAGATAGATTTTCCTTGTAAAAAGAAAAAATGTTGATGAGGGTTTGCAAGTCTAAATGCACCCTAATAAAGAAGAGAAAATGGTAGTATCAAGTAGATAGGGTAGGTAGATGGTGCTGCAAAGTGTTATCTGATGAATGATGCTGCTACATGTTTTTGATCCTTTACTTTCATCACAAGTACTAAAGCAGGAAATACGCTGGAAAATCACCGCAAGCAAAGTCAAACTCATTACCTCCTCATCACTATTCCCCTCAAAAGTTTCACTAATTTTCCCGCAAAGTACTAAGGTATTTGGAGATCAAAGGGGCTCAAGGCATTTCCTTGACCTCTGGAGGGACCGGACCCTCGGCCTAATGATAAAAAAGACCTAAGTACTTAAGATAATCCATCATTATAATCTTCCATCTTTAACTATGTCCTAAGTAAAATCCTATTTTACTTAGGAAGCTCATGCAAAATTCCATAAAAATCCCTCAATATAACTTGCTATTCTAAGTTTAAGTGTTGAAGATAAAATATTGCAATTTACTTCAGAAGTTATCACTTTCTTAGATGTGCAAAAATATTTTGAGTTTCCTTGTCCTTTGCCATATTTTACATTTAACTCTATTATACTAAATCCCTAATAAAATACCTTATCCTAAGTATATAACTCCCTTTTTATAAATATCCCAAAAACCCTTATATTATATAGTTTAACCAAAGTAATTATTTTCCCAAAAATTCATTAAAAAACCTCGCTTTATAAGCCCTTTGGTTAAATATATCCTTATATTATAATCCCACCCTTATGGTAATTAAATAATGTTTATTGGTTACCATATAATAAAATATATATACAAAAACAACATGCAATATGTATGTTTAAACACAAAAATGCAAATAAAACTTTGGAGAAGTCTCGTGCCACCATGGATTGTCCTCGCAAGCAATTTCCTTCTATGCTATCCACTGTCAGCAAGGCACCTTATGGCCTTAAGAATATGTCCTTAATTGAATTTCTCAAGAAAGTTCAAGGCCTTTTTCCAAGCCTCAGAAAGGCATCTTGACTGTCCAGTTAATTTGCTTCAAGAAGATTGCAAAGGTTACAACCAACACTGGATGGTTGAGTCTCTTCAATCTGGAAACCCCCAAACAACAGCTGTTATTGCTTCATGTTCTGTAACTGCGGAATCTGTTTTCAAATGCATAGTGCGAGAACAACTGCATCAGGATTATCCGCAAACCCAGCAGAGGGGATGTGGTCTGTGTCAGATTCTAGTAAGCATAAGCAAGGTCGCAGGAACATCTGCCAAAGTGAATTCCGAGTGAGTGTTGATAGAAGGCAACTTGAATCTTCAGCCTCAAATGGCATCCATAGACAAGAAGAAAAGTTGCAGAATTTTGTACTGCCTGATTCAGCATGTGGCTTAATGAGCAGAGGGGCGAAAAAGGATTTGGGGTTGAGTACTGATAAGCTGGTAATATCAGAAGTTGGTTCAAGGATGAGCTATGGGACTTTGTCCACCATTCACCATGAAGACAAAGTGGACAAAGTGACAGGCAGCAAAGCACCTCAGAAAAGTGGTTTGCATGTGCCAATGGTGAATGGTTCTCGTTCAACTGAAGGAACTTTTAGAAAACATGAAAATTCTGAAGTGGCAGATGATGTCCCTTTGCAGAGTGGAATTGTACGCATTTTTAAACAGTCTGGCATTGAGACCCAAAGTGATGTGGATGATTTTATTGAGGTGAGGTCTGAAAGGCAGATGTTAAATGATCGGTGTGAGCAGAGAGAGAAGGAGATTAAGGCCAAATCAAAGGACTTGAAGACAAAGGATCAGGCTGCTCGGAAACAGAGAAACCCTGTAAAATTAGCTGCCCAAGGAGATGTTAATCCAACTATGTCACATAGGCTTACTATGTCCTCAGGAGGAGAGAGACAAACTTCAACAACACCGTCTACAGTTGTGTCAGAAACTACCTCTATTGATGGGAGAAATGTGCCTAATGCTATTTCATCTGCTCCTTTTGTGGCTTCTATAGTCTCTCAGCCACTGTCTCCTATTGGTACAGCAGCAGGGAACACAGATTGTTCTAATGATAAAATATTAATATCTTCAAAGTCAATTCAGACAAGTCCCGTCCCCGTCATTTCACATGTTGATGCAGATGCAGGAAAAGGGCCAAGATTTGAGAACCAAAGCCTAGGATAGGATAATATTACAGGTACAATTATGGGAGCTTGGGGTAGCACCCGATCGAGTCAACAGGTTGTAAATTTGATGCAGAGAAGCCATGAAACCTCCATCTTTTGAGTCCAAACGAGCTCCACCGTTATCATTAGGTGATTGCAGTGGCTTTTCTCTTGATTCTGGAGTATCAGTAACTTCAATATTAGCACAGGACAAACCTTTGTCATCAGGAACAGTTCCTCTTGATTCGCTTCTGGCTGGTGAAAAAATTCAATTTGTGGCAGTCACATCGCCAACACTACTACCACCTGGCAGCTGCTCTCTCTCACGAGCTGTTTCCACTGGGCCAGGAAATTATGTGGCATGTAGACCAGATGCATCAAGGGAGAGCAGTTTATCCACAACTGAAAGTGATTCCACAAGTTATTTTAACAAGACAAAAGATAGATTTCGACAGATGGTGGATCCTGACGCTGAAGCTGAGGCAGCAGCTTCAGCAGTTGCAGTTGCTGCAATTAGTAGTGATGAATCTATTGGTAGTGGTTTACATGGCATTGTGATGTCTGTTGCAGAAAATAAGGGTTTTGGGAATTCGGATGTAGTTGCAGCTCTAGGAGGAATATCTACTACACGACCAACGGTAATTCAAACAAGCGGTGAAGAGTCCATGGCAGTATCACTTCCAGCAAATCTTTCTGTGGAAACCCCATCTCTTTCATTGTGGCCTAAGACAAGGAGTGTCAAGAAAGCAAAGAAATTACTCCAAAAGACAGCAACGAGCCCTTTTTCAACACTTACCTCCAGCACATCCACAAATAAAGGGGACAGCGCATCAGCAGTTGTCTATTATTCCATCTACGAGACCATTTTTCTCCTGTTTACTTGTAAAATAATCCGAACAGCGCATCAACAGTTATCTATTATGCCAGCTGCGAGACCATTTGTCTCCTGTTTATTTGTAAAATAATCCTTAGTCACCCCAAAATATGGGCTAGGATCATGTGAGATATTTTCAATTCTTTAGTGTATAAATAAATCCTCGAAGAGAGTATCAAAGGCGGATTCCATTACGTTTCTGTAACATTGAGACTTTCAGAATAAAAGTGCTTGGAGAAATTTTTCGTGGCTTGACTGGATGACGATTTAAAGCACTAGACTTGTTGCAGGATTCATGTGTCGGACAGCAGTTCAATAAGTTCTTCTACCCTTTCTCTTAAATTTTATATCAGTCTATAATACCATCATATCCATTTCTAAATAATTCGCATAAGAGATTGAAACAGAATTCTCTTAATTGTGCTCTGTTTTCATATGTTATTATTCTTGATTTTTTCTTCCAAATTAGTTATAAGCATGAATTCTTAAATGCTCTTGCTTTACTAATTTAAACACATAATACCATCATATCTATTTTTGAATAATTCGCATAAGAGATTGAAACAGAATTCACTTAATTGTGCTCTGTTTTCATATGTTATTATTCTTGATTTTTTCTTCCCAATTAGTTATAAGCATGAATTCTTAAATGCTCTTGCTTTACTAATTTAAACACATAATACCATCATATCCATTTCTGAATAATTTGCATAAGAGATTGAAATAGAATTTTCTTAATTGTACTCTGTTTTCAAATGTTATTATTCTTGATGTTTTCCTCTAAATTAGTTATAAGCATGAATTCTTAAATGCTCTTGCTTTACTAATTTAAACATTGTTGATTACTATAATAAAGGATTCTGCATTGCTCTTTGTTTGTAGTCATCTCATTTCTTTCTTTTGGATATGGTGAAAGACTCTTAGCTGCCTTTCATCCCTTCAAAATCATCCCATCCACTTTAAATTTTAAGGATTGTTCTCTGTCTAGCTATCTTGCCCCTAAATACCATCTTGGCTTAGAATAGAAATCCAGAAAGCATCCTTTGACCATAGCCCAATGACTAAAAGCTTCAATCTTTCCTTAGTTTGTGAAAAACCACCATTTTCCCAAAACAAACTCTTGAATCTATAACCAGCCTAAAACCTTCCAAGAACAAAGATAAATCATAAAGAGAGAGCCCTCTGTGGATGCAGAGTGGCTAGATTCTGCATCTAAAAGGTTGGTTTGTGGTTACCTCGGGTATAATTTCCTCTTACACAACTTCTAGGAAAACCTGAGTGATAACACTATGTAGGATGTTTGGCAAGCCCGATAGCAATAAAGTTTCTCAAGAATCGCTACCATTAATAGATGCAGCCATTAAGACAACTATAATGAATTGGGCCCAAATTTTGTCTGATAATTTATCAAAGGAAATAATCGATTATAGGAGGAAGGGGAGTGCCTCAACAAGGGTTTACCCTCCATTTTCTATGAGTTCCTATGTGATGGATATAATTTGTTTTGGTTCTAAATTTCCTATCATGGGATGGAAGTGGATTGTCTAAGACCCACTTCCCATTCATATATACCATAAAGACATGAGGAAATCTCAGTTTCACCCACATTTTTACAAAATTTGTCATGGATTCATGCTCCCTATCCACAAACAGGTTTACAACCAAGGCACTTCTAGGTCTTTGAAGGAGGCTGAGGTAGATATCCTCCCAGTGGCTAGATGGTTTGGAGAGGAAACATTCACATATATCAGCGTATTTCACAGCATTACCTTGCCACATGTCCTCTGATACTATGTTCCCGACAAATTGATGGCGAGAGAGATAGCCTATCAAATAGCTAGTGAGGGTGGGCTAAGAAAAGCATTAAAGGAAGCAAAAAAGGTTGTTTGGCCTACACTCTATTTGCAGTTTGGCGCATTTTCACTACACAATGTGGGGCATGTATTTAAATAATCAGAGACCATGCTATCTCTACAATTACCTAAATTCCCAGGAAGGAAGTATGACCCATTTGGCACTGCCAAAGACTTTACTACCACGGTAAAAGTGAAGCTATTCAATCATGAGAAAGGTGCATTTGATGACATCCTTTTACAAAAAGAGACATTCACAGAAGTGAAGCACATGGCATCACTACTTTTTGACCCAGGAGAGCTCAAGGCCTTCCATGAATACAAAGAAAGGAGACTGTTAAAGGTCCCATTGGACCAATTACGGATTGAACCAATAAGGGAGCCAATTCCCAACGTAAGTCTGGAAGGGAGTTCCAAAGAAAATTCTAAAGTTGGTTCTGAAGCGGAATCCCAAGAAAAGTCTACTAGGGAGTCATAGGACTTAGAACAACAATCACAGAATGGGAGAAGCAAAAGTAAGGAGTCAGAAAGAGATACAACCCAGTCTACAAAAAAGATAGCTGGGAAAACTTCAGCTAAAAAGTAGGTTGAAATTAATTCCACCTCCACCCAGCCAATAAAACCCCTGGTGATTGATTTAGACTATTTCTATCAATGTCTCCAATATATATGATAATACATAGAACAACACAAGAAATTGGAGTAGAGAAAATTGTAAATAATCAAGAGGTAGAGCACATTCCTGTGACTCCTACCTCTGAAATTGTTTTGAGCATTGAGGAGATTCCTCCTTTAGATGTATTCTATAGCCCTGTCCACAAAGCCATTGTTAAGAGATAGAGGAAGAATCAGATGTTGGACGCTACAGATGCTACTACTTCTGATAATGAACCGATGGATATTGTCTGGAAAGACTCACTCATCGACCCATCCGCAAACCTTACTAGACTGTCATAGTTTGCAGGAGCCTATGCTACAAAAACTATCGATAAAGCAACAGAGGGTCAAATGTTTCTCAATGAAAGGGAAAAAAAAATTTTGTTGTTAGAACAATAGATACAATAAGAAAAATCTAACTAGCAAGCAAAATCACAGTTAGCTAAGCTCCAACAATAATTTGAGCAAATGCAAATAAAACATCAAGCTAGATTAGCAAAAAGGAAGCACAGATGCAAGGAGTAACAAATCTCTATAAAGATGATCTAAAAATTGATCAATTTATTACTGAAGCGCTTATCCCTAACTCCCAGCTAATGCACCAAAAGGAACTATTATTGCAGAAGATCTCGCAATGGAATTCCTATTGCAAGACAAGTGACAGCTTGATGAGTCAAGTCATTGAGATGAGACTCAAATATGATGAAATCTTGAAAAGAGTTGTTGACTTCATTCCTTGGCAGAATTCAAAAGATGGTAGAAAGGGCAACTTGCCTAAATTGGAGGAAAAACTCAATGAAATTTTATTTACAAATTGGGATTCTAAGCTTAGACAAGAAGAAAAGGCAACAACAGATGCAATAGTAGCAGCAAACAGTGTTATCGAGAACATCACTGAAAATTTACGTAGTGCCAACCTGGTATCAGAGTCCATTCCAGGTTTTCTTCAAAATTTCAAACAACTCGAACAACAGTGGAGGTAGGAAATAGAGGAAAAAGGAGAAAAAATTAGGCAAAAAACCAAGTTAAACTGGGAAGCATACTGGCGACATTTAGTGAAACCTCACAGCTAGTGGATGATCCTGCGATGCCTAACCTCTTCCACAGAGAAAATGGTGCCAGCAATGACTGATGCTATGTTCACTGGGCAATTGAAATCTAACATCTATTGACCGTCACAGCTTAAGCTCATGACAGACATCTGCGATCTCAAGGATCAAAAGCAATGGAGTTAGTCACCATTTTCATTTCTATTTTTGTATTATTTTGCATAATTTGAGGAAGGTCATTTAAACCTCCTCAACTATTTGTGTAATAATCTATTTTTAGTTTTATAGTTTAGTATTTAAACCCCTTTCATGCATTTAGAGAGGGGTCCATAAATTTTATCAAAAACAATCTTCAAAACATGCACTTTTGTCCCTTCGAAGAAGTTCTGGTGAAATGAATGGAGAGGGATTTATTTTTATCTTATATGGCATCTTCTACTAAAATTGCACTTTTGTACTTTTAGATGGTGTTGGATTGACTAGAAGTAGATCAATATCACTGAATCACATGAGAATCACTTATTACAAATGGTACTTTTATCTCGTAATTTTGTTTTACTTATGTATTAAGCAATAAATATCTTCAAGTTGTTTATGTATGAAAGTTTGAACTTTGGTTAGCATTATTGCGCTTTTGTATGGTGATGGCGTAAATTTTATGTTGAATACATGAATAATTTCTTATGGGATATATCTTTCACAATTGTTTCAGCTAACTATTTATTTGAAACTATTATTGTTAAAGCAATTTCGTTTGCTATTGCAGTTGAATGACCTTTATTACCAATTGCTTTAAGAAATTATTGTAGATTGCATACTTCAAATTTATGCCCGAGTATAGTAATGGCTAGATGGTGTTTAAATTAGGATATATACATGTAACTATTAGTTTAGATTAGATTACTTTTAGCTTAAACATTACTCCAAAATATCACATATCACCCCATCAGCACTATCATAAATTAGATTAGGAAACTGGTCCCATTATCCCCAAGCAGAGCCACTACACCAAATGGAAAAGGAATTGCCAACGAAGGTCCAGACAGGGTGGTTTTCCCCCATGTTGTAAGCAATGATTTTTGAGGCTTCAACACATTCTCAAAGGAAAACCTTCAATATCTGGTCTGCTCCCTATATGTGTTATCTCCATTTTTCTATGATTTGTGTTACAACAAACTGATTAAAAAATGATTTCCCATAATATTTAGATTGATTACAAAACCTTAATAAGAAATATGAGATATGAGAGATCTTTGCATCATGATTCAACTAGAACAAGTCGAATTTGGTTATTGCAATTGGGCAATTTGGAAAACGCCCACAACAAAAAATCTGCAAATATGTCCTTATAATAACCATTATTTTCTCCCAATCTAGACCTAATTGTGTAAATATTCTCCACGGGAAACTAATTTGGTCTGTTCCGCACAAAATCTGTGTCTCAGATTTTCAATATTTGTCTTTGTTTGTCCGAAACATCCAACGCAAAACTGTCACTTTTTATTCCAACAAATTTCTGAGTTGGAATATTTGATTATGAATTTGTTGTGGCCACCAACAACCCCCCTCCTTATTTAGTATTAGCAATAACATTAAATAAGTGGGGACCCTTATTCAAAAACATTTTAAAAATCAATTAGCACTTATATTTCCTTTTGGATAAAGCTTACTATCATGGACTTAGGAAAATACTTTTGAAAAATCTAAAAAACTTAAGTTTCATGATAAAGAAAGTAAAGTTACTCCTTAAAGAGATATCGCATCGCGCAAAGAAAGATAGGGCACCTTCTTATGAGCCAAAATGATAAAAAATGTGATATTGCGACACGAAACTCCATCGCATCGCATGCATTAATGAGCACTCACGTTGAAAAACCTTAAAATCGCCGCTATGCGATATCGCATATCGCAATTCGCATAAAGCACATCAACAAAAACAGTGTGGCGATATTGCGATCTGCGATTTGCGATTAAGAGATCTTGCGATGTGGCAATCTTTCTCTAATGATAATGTGATTTAGCGATATGCGATACTACGATGCAAATCACAGAAACATTCCATCGCAGATTTTCCTCGCTCATTATTCAAAAAACGTTTTCCATAAACCAAGAACCGGTTACGCGCTTTAATGATAATTAATGATTTACATGCCAGTTGTTAATAAAATATGGTTTTGTGTTTATCAAAGAGCCAGTTAACGTAAGGTGGCATGTTTTTACATATCCTTGGCATTT
The DNA here is from genome assembly GCA_000404065.3 of Pinus taeda. Classification (NCBI taxonomy): domain Eukaryota; kingdom Viridiplantae; phylum Streptophyta; class Pinopsida; order Pinales; family Pinaceae; genus Pinus; species Pinus taeda. The sequence goes on along the minus strand of APFE030406938.1, from coordinate 42,933 downwards.
AAAGATTTCCTATCATTATTTTTATCATTACTTTCACCTCATTTGTGAACTACAAGAACGAAGAACAAAAGGTTATACAAGGCAGTATGCAGGAAACTATGAGGAAGAAAGGGCAGGACTCCAATGTCCAAAGACAGAGAAATGGTGCCCTTATACACAAACACCGCATGAAACAGAGCCGCAGGTTCACAGAATTCAGCTGAGTCATCCATTACCAATCTCTCATATACATCCATGGTTAAATGGGTACTGAACGATGCTAATATCAGAAACAGACAGTTTAATGCTCAGGGTTAAGAGCTCACAAAATCATTATTTTTACAAATTTTGAGCTTTATACCCGATAAGAGAAAGAGACACAAAAGGAAAAAAATGCATCAAAGAGGCCCGGATCAAAGAAACAAAGGCAGTTTCTGGTGCACGATTAGCGCCTAGCGCTAATCGCGCATCGCTGAGAAAACTTGATCGAAAAGGAAATCTTCTAATTGCTCAGCCACCTGCAAGCCCTGAAAATTGCAAGAAAGAAATGATAAACACAAACTAAAAACAGAAAGCTAAAGAAAAGGCAGAAGAAATCCAAGGGTTAACCAAGTTGAACTGGGATTATTACTGGGAATACACGGTAAAGCCACATAGTCAGTATATCACCGATTTTGCTGAAAGGATGGTGCTAGCTCTTGCCAATTCTGTTTGCTTAGCTCAGCTAAAAGTGAAAGATAGTCAGCCGACTCTACTCAAGCAAATACTGAATGCTTGCGACGTGAAGGAGCAAATGCAGAAATAGTTAGATGATAGATTTAATTTTAGAAATAGTTTTACTTTATCTTTGCCTAGAAAAAGGACGGTCATTTAAACTGTATCCTGAATTTCTGTAAATAAGTTATTTTTAGTTTTAGTTAGTAGTATTTAAACCCTTCTCATGCATTTAGAGAAGGGTCCAAAAATTTGTCAAAAACTTGTCCTCAGAACATGCACTTTTGCACCCTCCAAGGAGGTTTTGATGAATGAATGGAACAAGATCTGTTGATGTTTGCATTTAATATCCGCTATTGATGTTGCACTTCTATACTCTTAGTGGATGTTAGATCAAGAGGAGATAAATCATTGTCGCTTGAAGCTCATGAGTAGGACTAGTTATAAATGGTACTTTTATCTCTTAACCATTTTTGCTTATTTGTTAAAGTGATATACAATTTTTAGTTGTTTATATATTACTGCATGAATGCCTGAGTTATCATTTGGCACTTTTGTACGGTGATAGCTATTTATTTATGCTTAACGTATGAATAACTCATTATGTGATATGTTTTTCACAACCATTTCATCTAACTTCTTATACAAAGTGGTTCATCTTTATTGATTTCTTTTCTCATAATAGCTTAATGATCTTTATTACTAGTTGTTATCTGAAATCTTTTCAGATCCATAATAGAAGAATTACACCTCGGGTTAGTATAGACTTAGATGTTGTTGCTTATTAGAATACAATAGCATAGCATTAGATTAAAGTTAGAATTAGAATATCTTAATTAGGAATTGTTAGATTAGGAACATCAAATTCTACACACACACACTCATATATTGGGAAACTAGTCCCATATCCCCAGTCGGACCCACTATACCAAACAGATAAGGAGTTGCCAACCAAGGTCTAGACCGGGTGGGTATCCCCCTTGTTGTAGACTCAATTTTCGGGGATTCAACAGAATTGAAGATCAAATTTCAAATCTTGAAGAGATATTGGAGGCTAAAATCATGAGTGATGTTATAATAAATTCATCAATAAATTATCATTGGCAAAATCATGCATAATAATCATCAATTTAATAAAAATAAAGGAGAGAAAATATTACTTATCCAGAAGAGAATAAATAATTATGAAATGGAATTATATAATAAATTATGATAAATAATGTGATAAAATAATAGTAGAAATAGATGAAATGGATGTTAAGAAGTGATAATAATCATGAAAAATTAGTGGCCCAACAATCGTTACTAACTCATGATCATGTGTTGGTAGTTATGTTCATCCTCATTCAATTTACATGATTCATAGCACACTACCTATACTTCTTGCATGAGAAACCCACCAAGTCCTATCTTCCAAGTGTCTGTACACACTATAAACTCCTTGTCCAAATCCAAAATCTTCATCACTGGTGCATGTGTCAACAACTGCTTAAGCCCCTCAAAACTAGCCTCACATTCCTATATCCATTCAAACTTCTTACCTTTCCTATGCAATGATTTGATAGGATATTCAATGCATGAGAAGTTGTTGATGAACCTCATGTAGTAACCTACCAATACCATAAATGATCTTAGCTCATCTACATTCTTAGGAGATTCCCACTCCATGATGACCCTTATCTTTTTTGGATCTACTGCAGTCCCTTCCTTGGAGTAAAGATGTTCCATGTAGCGTACCTCAGTCTAAAAGAAGCTACACTTGTCAAGCTTAACATACAACTGATGCTCTATGAGAAACATCAACAATGCTACTAAATGTTTGACATGTTCTTCCTCATTCTTAGAATATACCAGTATATCATCAATGAATATAATAATGAACTTGTCCAGATAAGGATGAAACACACTATTAATTAAACACATAAATGTAGCTGGAGCATTAGTCAAACTGAATGGAACAACAACAAACTTATAACGTTGAAACTTATTCTTGAATGAGGTCTTGAAGATATCCTCTTCCTTCATGTGTACCGAATGGTATCCTGTTCTTAGGTCGATATTAGAGAACAATGATGCTCCCTTCAGATGATCAAACAAATCATCAATCCTTGGAAAAGGGTATATGTTCTTAACCCTCACTTTATTCATTTTTCTGCAGCCAACGCACAATCTAAGAGTACCATCTTTCTTCTTCATTAACAACACTGGTGCACCCCAGGGTGATACACTAGGCTTAATGTACCCCTTATCCGACATTTACTTCATGTGCAACCTTAACTCAATGAACCTAGGTGTTCTCATCTCGTAAGGTGCTTTTGATGCTGGGACCACCCGAGGCACTAAATAAATAGAGAAATCTACCTCCCTGTGAGGTGGAAACTTTGTAATTTCCTCAGGGAATACATCCTGAAACTGCTGCAAAACTAGGTACCTACTCAACACATCTGCATGCTCAACCTCCTTACCCTTGCCACTAGAAATGTGCACTGCAAACATCTCACAACCTTTTCAGTGATTGTGCTCAGCGCGTATAGTAGTAACCATCCTCATTGATGTAAGATTCTTCTTTCTCACAAAGTACTATTTTCCTCGCTATCATCTTCACACTCAATGGCCTTTTCAAAGTAGTCCACTTTGGTTCTATGAAGGTATAGCCAATCCATACCCAAAAGCATGCTATATGATCCCAATGGTAACAAATTCAAGTGTGTTTATGTAGGTATACCATTTAACTCAAACAAGCAAGCTCTTACCCAATAGTGAACTCACTTCTTTGTACATGTAGCCAGTTGTATTGACCAAGATTCTGCATGCACTTCTTTTCTCAAACCACATTTAGCCACCAGGTCAGGATTACTATAGCTATAGTTACATATATGATCAATCAAAATTGAAACAACTTGATCACAAATATTTTCGTCCATCTCAATGATCGATTCTTTATGATCCACCTACATGTTGTCCACAGCTGCATATATCTAATGAATGCTATGGCCAACACCACCAATTGTATGCACCTCCTGATCACTATAGATTTAGGGTCTACTACAACTCTGATACTACAAACAATCTATCTTACGATGAACCTTACCACTTATCCAACACTGCAACGGTTCTCTACCACCACCTCTAGCATGTTTCTCCCCATGTCCTTTCTCGGTTGTATTGGATGTCTTGTAAGGAAATGCATTCTCTTTCTCACTTGCATCTTGAGGTCTTCCTGACTTTGGTGTCCACTTTCCTTTAGCTTTCTCATTTCCTTTCAAGTCACGCTTTGAATCAACTTTGTGGTTTGACTGTTCATAACAATGCTTCAACTTTTGGATGGCCTCCTCCAACAATATAGGTTCATCAAACTCAATATGATCTTTATATGCTACTGGAATTCCACTGATGAATCTTTGAACCTTGGCCTTCTTCTCCTTGAGGTAAGGTACATATCTCAAAAACTCCAAAAACTTGCTAGTATTATCCTCATCTGTCATGGAACCCATCTATAACTCATAAAACTCCTTAGCTCTGCAATCATAGTACCTCTATGGTAAGTAATTATTCTTTAAGAGCCTTTCAAATGCATGCCAAGTCAAATCATCTTCATGAATACCTTTCACATTCTTCACATCTTCCCACCAAATATCTTCTTTACCTTTGAGTTTGAAAAGGGCTATCCTTCCTTTCATGTTTTGTGAATAATCATGCAATCTAAAGAATTTCCTCATAACATGAAACTATGCCTCTAAATCCTGCGATTTCTTCATCTCTCCATCAAAGGAAGGTGGCTTCTCTTTCTTGAACTCATCTAGAAAGTATCCCGTATAATTCCTCATGTAAGGGTGATAATGATGAAGTTCATGATGTCTATCATAACTAGAACTAGAATAGCACCTGTGTCAAGTACCTCTCCTATAGAAGTGTCCAACAACATGCCATCTATGATCGTGTTAGATCTATCCAACTTGTGCCCACCATAAGACTTGTTTCTACTAGGAGACCTACTACCATATGCCCCATTAGTAATGTCCTCTTTCTGATGGATGATTCGAAGTGGCCCTTGCCACTACAATTCTAGCAAACTATGAAGTAGTATTGCATTCACCTCTATTTTTTTCTCTTGTGCCTCCATGATTTTCTCATTTCCCTCTTTGTAACTCCTTATTTCTTCTGCAAGCTTCTCAATGTGTCTAGAAAATCAAAAGAATGCCCTACACCATGTTGCTCATCTGATGCATAGGGAGATCCTATGTAGTCTACCACCTTGCTAGCCATCTGATTTCTTCCCTGCAAGGCATACTATGTAAGCTAAACTAATTACAATAAGCCAACATACCTTAGCATAATTTGGGGAGGATACCTTTTCTATAAGATCATTAAATCAACATGATACATGTATATCATAATAATAACAACATATAGATATATATTAAATAAGTGTATCAATGCATAAACATCATTCTAGCTAGGGTCTAGTCATCAATGCAAGGCCATATCAATAATGCATGCTATGACCTCATCCATGACAACAACCATTATCGCAATGTACACATTGCTACATGTAGCCATCAACATGCATAAGAAATTCCTAATCAAATACACATACATATGAACGCATGTAGTCGAACATAAGTGACAAATTCATGTAACCAACCTACAAGACTGATACATGTAATCAAACAATCAAGAGAGCAACCCAACATACAAGGATATAATCAAGTTGCATATAACCAAGTTGTTGATAAGCTGTAGATAATCAAGTAACTAGCCATATAATTTTGACGTTACATTCCACAAAATCACATCAAGTTCCTCATGATAACCTTACTACAACCATGATCAACATGACACAATACAACAAGCACATGGGACACAAGTGTAAGAGACACACATGAAACCGACATGCATGCATGAGCAACACACACTAACCATCCATTCCGCGGGGTGAACTTGGCTCTCATACCAATCTGTAACACCCGCTCCCAGGTCTACCCAAAATAACCATGACAACCAGGGTAGACATGAGACGACAAGCTACTATGATCATATTTGACTTCCTATGTGACCTTAAGGAAGTGGAATCAAAGGAACATCATGCATAGTCATCCAACATCATCAACAGAACCTACAGGAGATAAGTTAGCCACTCAAACAACCTATCCTTGGGTCCCACTATTGTTCTGGATCTCTTAGGCCATAGTCGTTCTCATGCTATTAGCAAGTGAGAGACCAGATACCTAAATTCCCTCTCGCAGGCCTGTTTGCCAGTGACTATGGACCAAAATTTCCAGTTTTGTGCAAGAAACCCCGAGATGTAAGCCACTTTTCTAGCCCAGAATACTCACCTCTACTTACAACTTGCTACAACCTTCAGAATTCATTAAAGACATGATAACAATGTTGATCAATCGAAATCAACCTCAGGATTAGGCCTGAACATCCCAAACCGGGACTTACATTTTGTCTAGGATATAAGACATAGCAAAAATGATTGAAACAACTTATGAAAAATATCTAGAAAGATCACCTCCTTCTCCATTGAAATACTACATAATCAATTAGGTCTTGCATCCTTCCATTTAACAATTATAGGTAAATACATGAAATAACCATGACATGAACTAGCCATTTAACCATGCTTATAACCAACATAGAACCATGTAAATGTCAATGATAAGACAACCATTAAATCCATATATAAATATGTGTGAAAGTAGGAGAACTTAGCTTTTATTAATCATAGGCAAGTCCGACCAAGTTCAGGACTTCCACATACCATCCCACCATAGATATGATTGAACCAAATATCTCTTTTAGCTAGTCACCCTCATTGCATATTCCAAACATGAATGTGGGATCTCATAGATCTACCAATCTAAGAACAACCAAGGGAATCCATAGGTTAAACCACCTCCACCCTCATCAAACAATGATCAAACTAAAACCAGTGCTCTGATCATAACTGAACTGAACTTGGAATGCCATGTGGAATCCATCACTATCCTTGAGGAATTTTTTGTCTCCTTGTCTCTCAGGCTTTACTGCAATCCAAACCCAGATCACTAGGTCGTAAACCAAGACATATCCCTTGGGATTTACTGTTTATCCCACCAAAATTGGCCAAGGCATACCTAGGCCTTGGGAATATAACTTTAGACCACCTTCTCCCTAGATTCTGAAATCCATCTGGCAAACGAAAGATCAAAAATCGAAATAAACATCCCAACACCATGGCATCTAGAAAGAGGAAAGGTTAGGTTGAAAACCACTGTCATAAGTTGGCACAACTATGCCACCAATAGCAAGCGTACCATACACCAACATTAAAATCCATGCATATCCAAACCAATTAGGAAATCACACATGAAAAAGGCTACCTGCAAGTATTCCTGTTGAAGTTGCTTGATCCTGCTTTCCTTTCCTTGATCCTTGCTCTCCTTCCTTTCCCTTTTGCTTGATTTTCCTTCCTTGATCCAAAGTTAGAGTGCTCCAAGAAAACTCTAAGTGACCAAGACATTGAGAGAGAGAGAGAATAATGAGAGAGCTCCAAACTTGAACTTGACAAAATCCATGACCTAATCCTCAAAAGCCTTTTTATGCATGATGCCTCTAATTTCTTCATTTTCCATTATTTTCCTTCAATTTCCTCCTCACTTGCAACCTGTTACCTTTCACCTTAAGTTTCCCCTAATTTCCTTTATTTTCATAAATAAATGTGCCAAAATGCCCTTTTGTCTTTTAATGCCTTTACTTTAGCCTTTGCCAATACACACATCTAGTGATGCTTAGTAGGATATATTTTCCCAACATTCAACTTGGAATAAATGTCCCTTAACTGTGGTCTTATTTTTCCTTTATTAGCCTTTATTACATGAACTTTTCACTAGGACTATTACACAATGTTCCACTCGACCATAGATTGTCTAAGACGAATCTCTCTTGAGCCAATCACCATCGTGCCATATTCCAAGCATGAATGTGAGACTCATAACCAACTAAAAAGAACTAAACAAGCATGGATGCTACTAGATTTCACCACCTACACCATGAGGAATTTGAGTGCCTTCTAGTCTCTTATGCTTTACCGTAATCCACAGTTTGATCCAGGGATCACTAGGCTCTACACCAAGATCCACTCTCGAGGATTTACTGTACATCCCATCCCGAGACTACTAAGCCCACATGAGATCAATCCACCCCTTGGCTTTACCGTATATCCCACAATTCACCAGTAAGGATTCCTTGGCCCATCGAGGCACACAATCCTGGCTTTACCACAACCCAAAGTGTGGCGCAGGGGTTATTGGACAAGTGTCTTTACTATGATCCATAGTCTAGTTCAAGGACCACTAGGCCATGTGTTTTTCATTTCAGAGATCCACACCACTCAGCTTCCAATCCATCTTGAAATTCAGCTCAACCAAAGTATGAGAACCTGTCTCATTAAGGCTATTAGGAAATGGCAAGACTAGGCTAAAAAACACTATCACACCTAGCAAAATTGATGCCATAACAACAAAAGAACCACATGCATGTCAAATCTAGCAAGGAAATAACACATGAAAATCAATACCTGTAAGAATTATGTTTTGCTACTTGATCCTACTTTTCCTTGCTTTATCTTCTCTTCCTCTTGCCTTCTTTGGCTTTCTTGATCCAATGCCCAAGTGCTCCAAGAAAACTCTAAGCGTCCAAGAGTGAGTGAGAGAGAGAGAATAATGAGAGAGCTCTAAAATTGAACTGACAAAAGGTTATGAATTGATCCTTAGAAGCCTTTTTATTAATGAGGCCTCTATTTTCTTCATTTTCCATTATTTTCCTTTAATTTCCTCCTTACATGCAACCTATGACCTTTCACTTCACTTTTCTCCTAATTTCCATTATTTTCATTAATAAATGTATCAGAATTGTCATTTTTCCTTTTCAAAGCCTTAGTGATTTCCTTTGCCAATTTCCTTAGCCATAATAAACCAAATGAACACTCCCTACTATATCTTTCCCAACATTAATCTTTGAATAAGTTTCCCAAAAATAATAATGGTGGTTATTATTTTTAACTTTTATTACTTGGAATTTTCACCAGGGCTGTTACATAACACTCCCCCTTGGGGGACACCGTCCTCGGTGTTAAATCACACATATACCTCAGCCAAACCACTCGAAACAAGACATGACTACTCATGGACCTTTATATCATGGCTTGATGCAATATTTACAATGATCACCCCGTTGAATCCCAACCCACATGACAACATAACAACATGATATCATAATAACGTGACAACACAATAACATGACAATGTAATAGCATGACTCCTATACTGCTTATTGGAGCTTTATAACATAGCTCATGGTGGTATTTACATCCATATACATATGTACATATACCTTAACATCATAAAATCATGTACTAAAACATATACCAAAGACATGCACCAAAACACCATATGTTACGAAACCATCTCACAAAAAGATAGAAAATATAGTTGAACGCCTTATAATTCAGCCTCTTCGAGGGGGTGACCTCCTTTACATTACACAAATGAACAATTCTTAGATGATTCAAATGACAAAACCTCCTTTCTATATATAGGAGTCTAAGGGGTCACAATATAACCAAGCC
>APFE030406938.1:2512-33447 GCA_000404065.3 Pinus taeda | reverse complement strand
CACAAAAATAACAATAGAGGGATTCTATGGGGCACAATAATAAAAATATGGGGACAATAGGGGCACACCAATATTAATAAGGGATACAACTACAATATTAATGGGGGCATCACTAGTATTATACGTACCTAACACCATACCAAAAACTGCTTTTCCTCAAATGGAAAACAAGGAAGGATACATAACCCACATCTGGTCCGCCATCTCCCATGTAGCTTCATTAAGCCCAAAGTGCTCCCATTACAATTTAACCTGATCTATTTCTTAGTTTTGGAGCATGACCACCTTTTTATTCAATATACACTCGGGATCTAGCTGGAATTCTCCATCTAGTTCCACCTCCAATACATACATACCAATTACATGATCAACATCTTTAACATACTTCTTAAGAAATGACACGTGGAAAACATCATGGAATTCACTTTCAGAGGGAATGCAAGTCGATAGCCTAGTGTCCCAATTCTCTCAAAAATACTAAAGGTTCAAAAAAATCATGGTGCCATCTTGGCACATGATCCCATCTGTAAGGATCTCTTCTTCAGTTTGATGCGTAGGTACACCTGTTCCCCAACCTGGAACTCCTTAAACAACTTGTTCCGGTCTACATAGATCTTTTGCCTATCTTGTGCTTCCTTTAGATTCTTCTTTATAAATTTCATTTCTTCTTCCATGTCCTCCAACATGTCCAATCCAATTAACACCTTGTTAACTAGACTGCTCCAACTGATAGGACTATTTCAACTCCACCCATACAATGGATCGAAAGGACTCATCCTCAATGACTCTTGATAACCATTGTTTTATGCGAACTCAACCAAGGGAAGATAATCCTCACACTTTTGTTGTTGATGCATCACATACATGCTCAACATGTCCTCCATTATCCTGTTGACCCTCTCTATTTGTCCATTAGTTTGTAAATGATAAGATGTACTAAAGGCTAACTTTGTGCAGAGAACTTAAAACAACTCCTTCCAAAACATGGAAGTGAACTTTTCATCCTTGTTGAACACAATCTTCTTCAGGACACCATGCAATCTAACCACCTCTCTAATGAATACCTATGTTACATGGCTAGCTAAGAATGTAGACTCCAATGGGATGAAGTGTGAAACTTTTATCAACTTGTCCACAAAAACCATGATGGAATCATGTTGTCTCATTTTCCTTGGCAATATTGTGATGAATACCATGAAAATGACCTCCCATTTCCATTTTGGAATCGCAATCGACTATAGTAGTCCACCTAGATGTTTACACTCTACCTTCACATGCTGAAAATCAAAACACCTAGCCACAAAATATTATACATCCCTCTTCAGTTAAGACAATAATAAAATCTCTTCTTTGTTGTTAGTGTCTTCTAATAACCTAGGTTACTCGAATATGGTTTCACATGAAAATCCATCAAGATCGCCTTCTTGTGCTCACTACGTTTTGGCACATATATCATGTCCCTAAATATAACTAGTCCATATGTTGTAAGGAAATAGTCCACATCACGTGAACCTACACCTAAACCTGTACTTGTACATGTACCTGTGTTATCCCTTGTACCAGTACCCTGCTACAACCTATGCATAATCTCCATATATCTGACATCCTACTGACCTACCTACAAGATCCTATCCTCTAAGTATGTCCCATTGGATCTCATAACTACTCAGTGATTTACTTGTATCCACCTACTAAGAGCATCCACCACCCTATTCTCTTTTCCTTTGATGTACCTGATCTCAAAATAAAACTCATTGGTCATGGCCAACAATCTTGCCTACCTGCCATTTAGATTTGGCTGGTCAAACAAATACCTCAGCCCAATATGATCACTCATCAATATAAACCTCCTGGCAAGAAGATAGCACCTCCACATCTTCAATGCATGTATGATCGCTGCTAACTCAAGATCATCTGTCGGGGAGTTCTGTTGGTGCTCATTCAGTTTTTGCGACTAATAGCACACCACCTCTCCATCTTGCATAAGGACCCCACCAAGTCCTCTCTTTTAAGCATTTGTGCATACTAAAAACTCCTTTTCTGGAGCTACAATCTTTAACACTGGGGCATGTGTTAACAACTCCTTAAGATGCTCAAAAATACCCTAACACTCCATTCACAATTCTTACCTTTCCTCTGCAATGATGTGATAGGATAAGAAATTTGTTAGAATTTCCTGATGAACCTCCTATAATAGCCTACCAACCCCATGAAATGTCTCACCTCATCCACATTCTTAGGAGCTACCCACTCCATGATGGCCCTTATCTTTTCTGGATCTACTGCAATTCGCTCTTTGGAGACAACATGTCCAAGTATTCTACCTAAGTCTGAAATAAACTCCGCTTGCTGAGCTTAGAATACAACTGATGCTCTCTCAACAACCTCAACACTGTTGCTAAATGCTCAACATGCTCTTCCTGATTTATATAATATACCAATATATCATCAATGAACACAATAACAAACTTATCCAAATACGGATGCAACACATTAGTTATCAAGCACATAAATGTAGTTGGAGCATTAGTCAAACTGAATGGAACTACAACAAAACTCATAATGCCCACACCTGGTCTGGAAAGTTTTCTTGTAAATGTCCTCCTCTTTGATTCGTCCCTAGTGGTATCTTGACCTCAAGTCGATCTTAGCAAACATTTCTACTCCCTTTAGATGATCAAACAAACCATCAATCCCTGGTATAGATACCTATTCTTAATGGTCACTTTGTTCAACTTTTTGTAATCAATGCATAATCAGAGAGTACCATTGTTGGGAACAGGTTCCCCTAAGAACAGTTTTGAGACTAAAAACCCATGTTTTGGGACAAATTTTGTACTAAAGTCATAAATTCTCCGCATTTTGTGGTCACAGAGCACGAAGGTGTCAAGAGTCATAAAGAGTTGTTTGCCCTTATTTTGTAAAGTGTAAAGTCAGCTGTAAAGATCCACCCATGGTCCATAGGCCATGGGATTGTATAGAAAGGAGCTAAGTAAGCTCTAAGTAGTTAAGTTTTGAGTAGAGAAGAATGAAGTGAGGAGCTAAGAATTGAGTCTAAGTGTTCTCAAGTCTTAGCATAGGTAGAGGCTCTGCAACTGAGTGCACAGACCCCTACAGTTGTGTGCACAGGGCAGATAGAGTTTGCATTAAACTAAAGATATCAATAAAGAGAAGTATTCTACAAATTTCGTCTATTTATTTATTGTTAATGCATCTGGTTATACTGCAGTTTGGGTTTAATTTACAATGTTCATGTGATGTGTGAATGTATGTGACTATATTGGTTAATTAAACACAAGTAAGGATATCATTTTATGTGGCGCTAACTGTGGTTGATTAGTAAGATAAGTAAACACTTAAGATAACTTTGAAACCTCTACAATATGTTGTCATAGTAGCGTGAAAGTACCTGGATCATGGGTTAAGGTTGCGTGAAGGTCAAAGGTACCCCTTCGTGGAGGTACTAAAGGGAAAAATAAAGGTAGATTGTCAGAGCCCTAAAGCTTAGTGACCTACGTGAAAGTAGGGACAGAGGTCATAAACTGACATCATGACCATCTCAAGGTGTGGAAACTTGGTTCCAGCATGCCCCCATATTGCCTTGGGTGAGACTTTGGTCCGTGCTCTGCGGGCTGATCCAGAAAGGGCCAATAGTGTAGGGATTTGTTTGGCTAACTAACGTTGAACCTAATTCAGGTCCCACAAAGCCAACAAATGGTTCCGTTATCGGGACCGAAATCTGCTTCAGAGATGTGTGATGTCATATCACTAGAATCCAACTAGGAAAGAGGTCAAAGACTGGTTGGATAGGAAGATCCACAAATTCACGGTGTAGGAGAACAGAAATCCATGGATGACAAAGGAATAGTGGTTGGACAGTGCCTATATACCGAAATCCACGAAATATTTTTATGTTCTTTTCTAGTTGAGTTATATGAGTGGATCTCGAAGCTGTCAGATAGCCAAGGAAGGTGGAGGCTTGATGGTCCTATTCTCTAGACCCCGGTGTTGGTACAAAGACTGGTGTTGGAAATAATACTGAGAGGGGGTGAATCAGTATTATTCAGATCAATAACTTTTTCTTTTCATACTTTGATTTATATATGCTACTTCAATGAAGGTAACTCACGTGTACACACAGCTGTATTTAAGGCAATCAACGTATATCTAGGAAACTTATTATTCAGTTAATTCATCATATGTTGATCATTAATAAGTGCATCAATACTTCATTAACCATATAAACAGAAACCATGTGCAGTAATAACATAACAAACCATCACACATAAGAAACACACATGAACACTGAGATTTAAGGTGGAAACCCAATGCGGGACAAAAACTACCTGTTGTTGTCTTCTTTTAATATAAGAAAAACCTGTTTAATATCTTGTACTGGTGCAGACTCATACCAATACATAGGAACCTAGCTGTAGAAGGCTACAAATTTCTCTCATTCTCCAGCTTCTACTGGAAGGGAGCTACAACCCCTAGCTCTTGTACTAGCCGATCTATTTACTAGTATGTAGGTGTCGACCTACAAAAGGGTCAAACCTTCACTCATTTTCCAAATTCTATTGGAAGGGAGCTCCAACCCCTTGGCACTTGTACTAGCTGATCCATTTACTAGTATGTAGGCGCTAGCCTACAAAAGGCTCCAACCTTCACTCTTTTCCTCTAGGGACCATGTTTCCTTAATTTTTAGACTCGATACTCCTGGAACACAACACCATATTTTGAAGGCCTCGTTTCAGCAAATTTTCATACTAGACCCATCAGCAACATTGAAGCTCAAAATCAATCACCACTACTATACAAGCAATCACTGAAAACCCATCATCATTGAAGCAAATCACAATCAATCAATCTGAAAATTCAGAACACTATCACTAGAACACAATGCAGAACCCAGAACTCTGCATCAAACACCAGAACCAATATGCAGCTTCAAACTTCATTTTTCATATTGTATACACTACTTCGATGTGCCAAACCTACGTGTATATGTGCTTTTATCAAAGTGAACTGGCGTACATATCTTCAAATACTAACTTAAAAACTTCACAGCTATTCCAGACATCAGCCATACCCAGATCATATAATTTACAAAATAAAACATGCGTTAGTATTCAGATGTAGACTATCCATAATGAAACCACATAATGATAATTCATTTTAGGTCTTATGATCCCAATCGATCATCCATCATCAACCACATAGGTGAATCCTTAGTTCAAATAAAGAAAAGCATCAAAAACCCATAACCTGCATATTTGATCTAACACTTCATGAGATATTCAATACTTGCACACTTGGCCTAATGATCTTCTCCTCCTTATATAGTTTTAGTCCTTTCTCAATACTTCGGACCAATACCTCAGACCAAATACCTTAGACCCAATACCTTGGACCAATACGTTGTGTCAGGCGGAAAGAGTTATATTTGCGGACAAATCTAACCTCCCTAGGAGTCTAAGACTCTCTAGTGACAAACAAACCAAACAAGAGCTATCCTTCTCTAAATACACATCATTCTACGAGAATTCAAATGTTTTCGATCTTACCTTAGGTCCAACGCTTGTTGTAGCAGTCCAGTCTTGCTGATCCAGATGAGCTCCTCCTTCACTTTCAGACCTGCATACACTAACAAAGCAAACGATTACATAGCATCTGAATATTCATCATAAAACAAAGCATATCTATCATATTGACCAAGGAATACATGAAATAATTCATTAACAAATCATTGAGAAGAATGGACTTATTTGTATTAAATAATCAAAGGAACCATTACAACCTGAGCCTTGGTGTTGTGCAAGCTCCTCCCAGGGTCCAGCAAGAGATTTCCTCTACTTTGACAAGCTCACCCACTCCCACTATGGCAACAAGGAAGGATAGTGATCTCTCCTCACAAGTCAACAATGGAAGTCCTAATTCCAGCCGCATTTACCCTTTAGAATGTTCAGCTTTCAACCTCCCCTCCTTTGGCCCAAGGCCTGTATTTATAGTATTCTAGAGGAAGTTATTCAGTTCCAACATCAATGGGATACTCCCTCTTTTGGATGGGGTAGCTCCTCTCTTGATGGGATAAGTTCCTCTATCATAGGGGTGCATGGACCATCTGGAGGCGCTCAATACACGTAAAACACTCTTCTAGAAGGCTCTAGAAGTGACCACAAGTAACCTTTTAGAGATGAAACTCGCTCCTTTTGACCTTTACAGGGGTACGCACCCAACCTTTAGCTTACAGAGCGTACAAGTACGCAGGTACAGTGTGTTTTGAGTGCGTACACGCAGGCAAGGTAGAGAGAACCTGCGTACCCAGAGATACACATGTTTTAAAGTGACTTTCTCTCTTTTTGAAGTTTGACATGAAGAGCAAAGGTTTGAGGCTTGACAAGGAGGACAAAATGGCTATGATGGAGCCATATTAACTGCAGATAGTCATGGTGACGAATTTCAGTGTAACAGACCTAACAAAAATCTTTATGTAATTTTCTATATAAGCCTAAGGACATGTAAAAACAAGTCATTTTACCTAACCCTAATATTTCTGTAAGTTTTTTTGCAACAAAAGGAGCCTATCTAATGCATACAACTAGTGCTAAGAAATTTTGAAAATGCAAAGTTTTAAAATGCCTTTTCAATCATTTCAAATGCCTAGGATGTTTTTGGATGTAATTAACCTGTGTTCAAGCTTGATGTGACATTTGGTGGGATTTCAAAGCATTAGAGAAGGTTTTAAACTAAAACCCTAAAACTGTGGTTTTTCGTAAAAATATCATCCCCAACAAAACCAGAAAATCATGTTAGAGGGACAAAAATTAGGGTTTATGAAATAAAAACAAAAAGGCAGTGCAAACCAGAACAAATGAATGAAGAGTTAGGGCATATAGTAGCATAGGATTAAAAAGGAAAGCAACCAAATAAGGAGGCAGAGGATAGCAACAAAGAAACAAATTCTAGGGTTCAATACTTGAGAAAACCTCACACTAGAGTTACCAATAAGTTGAGGTTAGGCTTCAAAGTTAAATTAAACCATAGAATGAAAAAGCCAATAGTCATTGATGAAGAAGAAGATGTAGAACCTTCTAGGGGTGAGAAGAAAGCAAAAAAAAAGAGGCAAACATAATTTGCAGAAAGAAAGAAATAGGAAAACCTAACAGTCAGCAAAGACATTCAAGAAAGTGGAAAAAGGGTTATAAGATTAAAAAAAAAAAAACCAATAAAATTTGGACATGCTTTCTCAAATTCTTGAATCCATGGGAGGATAAACAAATCTGCATTTTTGGTGAAGCAGTGTCTTGAGCTAAGAATAGGGGAATTTATTTAGTTGTAAAAACCCTAATTTTGACTAATATATTTCATGAAGTTTTTTGACAATTTAGCCAACATACTCAAGGGATGAATGATGATATTATACAAAAAAAAATGGATTGTAAGCACACAGATGAATTCCCTATTGTTTAGGTCAAATAGTCAACAACGAAGAGAAATGGCAGCACTCAGTTTTTTCTATTTTAGTCACTATCTTGAAGCACAGTTGAAAAGGAATTTTAAAAATACAAAAGAGGTTGTTTTTTGTAAGGGGGATATTTAAAAAAACCTCTATTATTTTTTACCCAACTATCATGGTTTGGAAAATACAAAGGAATATTTCAGGCTTATTTTTCCAAATTTTGTAATTTTGTTTTTCCCTATTTTAGTCATTGTTTTCAAAATAATTTTCTAATATATGGACATGAATTTGGAGGAAAAAAAAAAAACCAAAAAATAAGAAACATACCAAATAAAAAAACTCCCCTCCATTTTCTAACATCTATCATGATTTGAGATATTCAGATGTATCTTTGAGGCATATTTTTCCATATTTTTCAAAATTATGTTTTCTATAAAAATGCCAAGTCAAAAACTAAAGGCCACCTCATCAATTCGACTTTGAGATCAGATATTATCACACCCTTGATTATTTCAAACAGTGATGAAGAGGTTTCCAGATCCATTTCTTCTGGATCTTGAGGATTCATGTAATTAATACTTTACAGAAATTGTGGATCTGAAACCTATATAGTATCTCTATAAATTAAATGTAAAATGAGGACAAAAGGTTGGATTCTAAGAAAAAGAAGTATATTTTGTTGTGTGTTTGTCAAATTATATGATTTTAATAGTGCCAAGACCAGAAGATATTTATTATTGATACAAACATTCTTGTGATGGTTTTCTTAGTCTTTGCTCCTTCAAGTTCTAGCTTTCCTTCTATGTGATACTCATTTTATGTTTATATTCTTATGTTTAAATAAAGGTAATGTGATACAATTCATTGATTTAATCCTTTTTCTCATATATTCTAAGAATTTGCATTATTTCTTCTAAAGCTACTAGGATTCATGTTTCATGCCCTTATAGTGGATTATCATTTCTATATTCTATTGTGATCTCAAATGATATTTTGATAGGTCTAGGGTTTGCCATACCCTGCCTCTGTCCATCTTGCTGACACAATCATCTCTTGGGAATTGCATCTAAAACCTAGTTTGTTGACTCCATTTCCCAATGGATTAATTTCCTCATACCCAACCAAACTCTATTTCGACACAAGTCTACTAAAGATCTAGCCATTATTTGAAGATACAACTAGCTTCTAAGCTTAGTGATTAGGTTTTTAGAGAGAGCTCTCTAGATTGAAGGGGCTAGCCTTTAATCTACAAGCTTGGTTTTACAAAGATACCTTAGGAATTTCTCTCTCATAGCCAAGAGGAATTTTTGAGTGCTAACACTAGGTTTGTGCGTTACTACTTGTTTATGTGATGCATCTCTGTGGGAACATTCTAGAGATGTATAAATTGAATCTATATAAGTGGTTGTGCTCAAATATGGAGAAAATGGTCTGTGATGCTTAGTATTGATAAACACATTGTGCTTGATGCTTAAATTGATAAATAATCGACAACACAATAATGCCTAAGCTATAGAGCCAAGGTTGAATCTTAATCTGAATAAAATGCTCAATTGTTCGAAAAATAATACATTAATGAAATAAATTAACTGTATGAGAAGCTACAAAACCATAACTAAAGACAAGAGATATTGAATTGAACCATTAAAAGAAGTGGGTTCTGAGACCCTTTTTTATTGATGTACAATTTACATAAAATGCCCTTTGTTGGGAAGAGGGGGTTATTGTTTGCAAGTCTTGCATTCATTTACGATTTGGTGTGCCATAAGGCAAGCATGCTTTCAACATGGTGGAGGGTTACCCATATGCCAGGGCGCCAACAAACCTTGACTAATTGACTTCTAGCCTTGCATTTGCAGCAGCCTCCATTACCGCCATAGGGAATTTGGTGATGAGGACTACATGTCCATGCAAGTATCCAAATGCCCTAACAATCCTAGAATGGTGTCATGGAGCTGCTGGTAGACTTGACATGGATTCAAGCACTATTGGCATGTAGCAAGAGAGATGGGAACCTCTTGGAAGCTCTCGCTAAGCCTGTGATAAGTAATGAGCATCGGAACGCCTGTGCCACCATGCGAGGAATTCCCTACCTGCACGCAGGGAAGGCCCACAGGCTGGAAACCTATTGATGAAACTATCATGGAATCTTAGGAGGGGTAGCACCCTAGAGCACACTAGTAAACCCTTAGCATCAACATTGAAGCTTGACCTTGATCTGGAGGTCTTCCAGACCTCTAAAGTAGAGCCATAGTTGGAAAAATCAGCTTCAAGGAGACTGCGTAGTAGTTGAGTTCGTCTTTAGGGCGATCATGGAGGTCCCCTTTTACTTCATTGCTTTAGGTAGTGCTGAAGTATCTTGAATAGGTCGTAATAGACTAGTGAGGGACATGGATATGTTGCGGCACAAAGGAGAAAATCTCCAACCTTATAAAATAGATTAGATAAGCTTAATCCCTTGCGGATTGGAACCATGGGCAAAATGGTTCCCTATTAGAGGAGATGGATTCTCCTTGTGTGTGATTGGCTGGGAAGAGTGTTGACGTGGCCTGGAAGGTTTACCCCAGAGGGACGCCGAAGACAGTAGTGGGAAATCGCTGAGAGGAAATCAGTGAAGATATGTTGGTGACCACGCAAGCCCAAAAGCTACGCAATTGGTCAAAGGTGGCCCCATTGAAAATTCGTCTCGTTAGCTCCAAGCCAAAGCATTCACTAAGGTGCGCCAAGCTGATAGGAGTGGGATGACAAGACAAACTACTTGTTCCCAGTGGTGTTACCATTGGTGGGTGGGTTGGCCCACAACCCATGTAATCCTGGGACATCACTAAAGACACAAGCGAAGGAGATGAGGATGACACCATCATAGCAGGTACACTCGAGAATATTTCAAATGAGGTGTAAGTGGTAAGTGTCAGGAAGGAACAGAGCGGGTGGATCCCACCCAAATTTGATAGCCCGAAGGAAATCACCTGACGTGATAAAAAGGGGCACACAAATTAAATGTCGAGATGTGAGTGTCGGCCCATGTAAGAAAGCATGTGCCAATGGGAACACACTAGGAATACCCCACATAACATGTCTCCCCTCCATGTTCATCTCGGAGGAATGTAAAGGGACGCAAGGTGGAAACACCAAAAGATGGTTGTCGAGCCACACAGTGCCATTCTAGCGGGCCTCAAGTTGGTAGTCGTGTTAGGCCTTAGGGTATTGAAAGCAATTATCCTGCACTATTGATCATGCAGATCAATGATTGGGAGTTGTTTTGGGGGCATGCCTCTAAACCCATAAACTACTTAAGGGTGGTATCAGAGTCATCTTTGGAACCCGATGGTTTTCAAATAACAAATCGATGCAAAGCAAAGGGTTGGAGGACCTTTCTCTCTCTTCCAGAGGGACACACGGTAGCGTTTGAATGGCTCATAGGAGCAAACATCAGCATGACATCATTCCATTTTCCTAAACCCAGAATAATTCAACACTACACAAAAAGGATCATCGAGATGACATGGGAGTTGTCAGAGATAGCTCACCCTGTTAGGAATTTAATTGGTTGGCGAGCGTAGTGGGTAGACCCATTTGATAGCCTAGCCTAGTAGGAATTCCCTGGCGGAGGTAAGTGGACGCAGCTAAGGAATCTGTTAGAAGACGAGGCACCCAGACATGGAGGATCGACAGGAAACCATGTGGAAAAGGTTGCGACCAATGAAGGTGAGGACTAGCGTCCCAGCGGGACATGTTGACTCGATGGTATAACCTCGACAAGCGTGTATGGGACACAAGTTTATTGCATCGGGATAGAAGGCTACGGGATAAGTGCTAATCCTCAGTCACTTCAAGTAGAAGAAGACCAGGGGAGTAAATAAGTTTGAATGGGTAAAGAAGTATGAAGGGGATGGGAGGTTTAGGGCTTAGCCTCGACCTTTGGTCGTTTCATAGAGAACAAGACCATTGGTGCCGAGCCAGTCACAAAGGAAACTTAGCTCACTGAGGGCTTAATAGGATAAGTGCCTATGGGATTAGATGGTGGTCACCTGGTGACTCTGGGAAACTACTAGGATTGATCCCAATGGTGGCAGAAAGCACCAAACCAAAGGCAGTTGCAGCAAGAAGAAAGAAAAAATGTATATCCAATTCTTTCAATGAGATAGAAGGGGAATTCCTACTAGGCTAGGCTATAATAATAATAATAATCATCAGTATATATGGTAGGAGATTAGGTGTTATTGTTATAGGGTTATAGGATAGTGTGAGGAGTTGTACCAACTCATATTTAAGGGAATGGTTGAAAGAGAGTTGTTAAGGAGGTTAGGGATGATGAAGGTGAGTAAATCTATCAATCATCCCTAAAGATAATTAAATGCAATATGGTACTACATATAAACCAAACATAGTGTCAATTGGAGATTACTAGGATTTGAATATCATTTCGTAAGTTGCAAACTTGCTTAAATAATATGAGCATTTTTCCATGGATTTTATAGAGATTAATGGAATCAAAAGAGAATTAGGGGAGAGGAAAATCAAGTTGAACCAAATTTCAAACTAATCAAGAAGTGGTCCTATGTATTTTCGAGTGAGGAAGAACTTAAAGGAGGAAATAGACAAGATGTTATTTATTTAAATATTATTTTTCTAGAAAATTAAGAGTGGATTACCCTGATTGTAATTATGGATAACAAAACAAGAGAAAGGATATGTGTCTATGTGGATGTCAAGGGATTAAATGGTTCTTTTTTCCATGACACTTTCTTGATCACATTAAATGTTTAGGTGCTTGACCATGTTGCGAGAAGGAAACCCATCAATGGGTTATTAGGGTATTATCAAGTAGAAGAAAACTTTTACTACAAAATGGGGTCTAGACAATGTCATGCATTTTCGACTAAGGATGTCCCTACAATGTTTTCTAAAATGGCCATTATAGCATTCAAATAATACATTCATAAATTTTTGGAGGTCTATCTAGAAGCATGGATAATGTACAACATACTCAAAGACCACGTAGCCATTGGGGCTTATGTTTGAGCAATATTCATTGTCACGTATTTCTTTCAGATTGAGTGCATTTTTGGGATTCATTTTATTACATTATTAGGGTATATTGTATGTGGAGATGGTGATCTCATTGCATCTACTAAAATTGTTATTTTTGTGAACATATTGGCTTCTACAAACATGCTTACAATGTGGTCCATACTAGGCCATGTATACCTAGTGTTGGTATATAAACCCACCTCACTTTAAATGAATGTAAATTTGGTTAGATTAACATAGAAAGAGATACTGTGATTGACTATGTCCAACAGTTCCTCATCTAATGATCGAGGTTCATTTTATCAACCTATCCTCTTCCTATAAATAAGGATTATGCATTAGTGAAATACCTTCATTTATTCATTTGTCATCATCATTTTATATATTATTTGTAAATAAGGAAAATGAATTTGTGATAAAATAACAAAGCACCATGGAGTGAAAAAACTTTTGTGATTAATAAGATCAGTCTTATAGTGTTTCTATGGTGAGTTTTCCTCCCAAATCCATGTGTTCATTATTTATGTCTATTTTATTGATTATAGTTATGCTTACATTTGTTTATGAATTATAAGTATATATTAATAATTTATGTTTGTGAATGGATATGAGTTGTTAAATTGATAATATTAGGCTTGGAATATGCCAAATTTAGCTTATAACATGTCAAGTTTAGGAGTTTATTGAGGATGGTTATAATTTAAGATCAACATTTGTGGGGAATTCCACTTGAACTCTTAAACCCTATGGCAACTCAATGAATCATATCAATTATGTGTGTATTTGGAGAACTCCAATCGAGTTTTAGAGGGTAAGTTCAAGGAATTTGATTATTGCAAGTAATAATTAGAAGAAGTCATGTTTTAAAGACTTTTAATAAAACCTTGAATAACTATTCTACATGATCATTGTAGGAAAATACTAATAAATATTTATACAGGGTTTCATACCATGAAATTTTTTATTGGACATTTTTTATCAAGTCTTAGTTTTTAAAGATTTATTAAACCAAATTTAAGAGAGTTGTTTCATTACTAGGATGGCCTAGGTGCTAGTTTTTGTGATTAGGAACTTCTAGATATTGTCGTCATAATTAGAATAGCACAAAGCATGAAAATAGAAAATGTTTAGATAGCTCCTTTAAGGAGTGTCAAATATCATAGAAGCCATTAATATGAACCATGTTATGTTTGAAGGAGTGAAACACTGCTCACCCCCTACCCCTCAAACACTAATCACCAAGAAATGTAATATGATATCATCTCTCCCACCAAACAATTATGTAGAAAACTTGCAAATTAATCAAAATCTCTGATAAAATAAATCCAAGAGTCAATACAAGAATATATAGAAATATTTATTTATTAATATCAAACCCTTGAGGTAGGGTAACACCATACAATCACTCCTTAAGGAACGAGATCACTCCACAAGCCATCATTTGTCAATACAAAACCAATACTTCACATCTCTTCCCTTCCTATATCGGACTATATATAATGTTCTAGGATACAAAACCTTACCAAACTCTAACTAATTTATGTATTAGCTATGGCCCATTTATTTAACTAACTAATTAATTGTGGTCACTTTTCATAATGAAGGTCAACCACTTACCATCATCAATAATGTGGGTATCCACTTGCAGGCCTTATTTACTAAACTAACCAAACTACTTGTGGTCCCCTTTTACATATTACACCCTTGGGTACCTCCCAATGTACCCCATACTATCTACCCCTGGGTATACTACATTCCACCCCCCTTAAGCTTGTTTTGTCCTCGAAACATGAGAACACAAATAATAGGACTTACTAAAAATAGTAGTCCACTGGTACCATGTGTGTGCATCCATCCATCGAAGAGAAAGATGAACACTATGTCTATCTGCTACCTCACTCGCTTGAGATGGAAACTGGTTCTTGTGGTGCCCATGTGGAGATGTGTCACCAGTAGCTCGCCCTACCTCTTTGTGTCTTCTAGTTTTCGTCGTCCTGGTTGTTAATCATGTGCCATCTTGTGGTTTGTTTTGTTGTTGGGTGGTGCAGGTGCTAACGTTTGTTAGAATTTTTCAGTGGAAAGTGTCTGCATTAAATCATGGTCAAGTGAATCCCACTATATTATAGCCTCATCTCTTAAAGTAAAACATAGGGAATTTGTTCGAAATGGCCCTTTTGACTTTATTTTTTTATGTATTCTTCAAGAATAGGGCTATCATCCTTTCCTATAAAAAAGCATTTTGCTATAACCCCTAAAATAGAATGAGCGTTTTGAAGAAAAAAACCTACTTTGGAAAATAATTTAAAATGGCCACAACTTTGTCAGTATGGCTCAGAATTCTTATTATAATAGGTTTTTAGAAATTGAAAAACAATTCTGCATCTCCTCGTGTGATTGGAATCAAGATCTGGACACCCTGAGAACTTAGATCCATGTTGCAATAGTTCATTCGTCACAAAAAAATTTGAAAAAAGCATCTTGCTATAACCCCTAAAAATAGAATGAGGGTTTTGAAGAAAAAAACTCACTTTGGAAAATAATTTAAAATGGCTAGAATCAAGATCTGGGCACCGTGAGAACTTAGATCCATGTTGCAATTTTTCATTTGTCACAATTTTTTTTGAAAAAAGCATCTTGCTATAACCCCTAAAAATAGAAAGAGGGTTTTGAAGAACAAAAATTTACTTTGGAAAATAATTTAAAATGGCCACAACTAGGTCAATATGGCTCAGAATTCTTATTATAATAGGTTTTTAAAAATGGAACAACAATTCTGCATCTCCTTGTGTGATTGGAATCAAGATCTGGGCACTCTAAGAACTTAGATCCATGTTGCAATTGTTCATTCGTCACAATTGTTTTTCAAAAAATCGTTGATTTGAAATCAGCGAGATCTCCGCCATCTAAACTCCAATTCAAAGGATTTTTTTTATTATTAAAATGTCTGATAAAATAAATCCAAAAGTCAATACAAGAATATATAGAAATACTCCTTTATTAATACCAAACCCTTAAGGTAGGGTAGCACCATACAATCACTCCTTAAGGAAGGAGATCACTCCATAAGCCATCACTTGTTAATATAAACCAATACTTGACATATCTTCCCTTCCTATCTTTGACTATATATAATGTTCTAAGATCCAAAACCCTAACAAACTCTATCTATTTTATTTGTTAGCTATGGCTCATTTATTTAACTAACTCATTAATTGTTGTCCATTTTTATGAAGGTCAACCACTTACAATCATCATTAATGTGGGTAATCACTTACAGGCCTTATTTACTAATATAACCAAACTACCTATCGTCCCCTTTTACATATTATACCCTTG
This sequence comes from Pinus taeda, assembly GCA_000404065.3. Classification (NCBI taxonomy): domain Eukaryota; kingdom Viridiplantae; phylum Streptophyta; class Pinopsida; order Pinales; family Pinaceae; genus Pinus; species Pinus taeda. The sequence continues at coordinate 17,618 of APFE030406938.1, read as the reverse complement.
AGTACCTCCCCTTGTACCCTATATTATCCACCCCTGGGTATACTACATTCCACCCCCCTTAAGCATGTTTCATCCCCAAAACATGAGAAATACATAAATAATATGATCTACTCAAAAGAGTAGTCCATTGGTACTATGTACGTGCATCCATCCATCCAATGGGGAGGTACCCCATATTATCTACCCCTAGATATACTACAAATTAACACACAAAAATTTCTGAAATGCGTTAACTTATATCTAGAATCTACACACACAAAAAATTGGTTTCAAGCATTCTTGATCTTAAAGGACACTTGCACATAAAATTTAGTTGGTAAAAATTGTTACGTCTATAGTTATGGAGATGCATGCCCTAATCTACAAAAAAAAAAATGTATAATAAAGCATGACTATTTGTAAAGTGAAAATTCATAATAAGATCATATGAAAGTCAATCATGAACCTATATAAACATAATTATGAAGAAAAAATGATTAGGAAAATAAAAACACAAACACTCTAAAAGCTTAATAACACAAACCAATGACATTAAAAGGATCTTTGAACTATGAAGGGTAAGAAGTTTTATCAAATGGAAAGGTAAGGAACTTTCTCAAACTCTTGCTTAATAACACAAACCAGTGACATTAAAAGGATCTTTGAACTATGAAGTGTAAGAAGTTTTATCAAATGGAAAGGTAAGGAACTTTCTCAAAATTTCTTGAGTATGAGTAACATTATAAACTAGTTTCTTTCATCATGTAAAGAGGTATAATATTTCCAAATTTAAGCTTTTGAGATTTGTATTTTGTTGAAAGATAGTTTTTGGATCCATCGCACAAGATTTAGAATTTTTTAACATTTCAAACCTTCTTCTGAAATTCATCCTCAAGAATAAAAGCAAATGTGAAGAAATATGACCATGCAAAATAAAAAATACTAAATTTAAAACCATTAATTAATTATTTTACTGTCCAATTCTTTAATATTAAGTATTGTTAATCAATGTTATTACGTAATTTTTTTATTATAATACCAATATTAAAGACTAGTTTTATATTAAAGAAAAGATATTAATGTATGTAAGAATAATATATTAAATAATTTAATATTAATATTTTTTCTTATGAATATTCATTGCATTAATATTAATTAATAATAAAGTCAATGTTACTTATTAATATTAGCTATTAATACAAGCTATCAATATAATGTTATATAGTATTTATATAAATAAATAATATAGGTTAATATTTTGTTAATTATGGTTAAATAGTTATTTAAAGGTACATTTAAGGCGTCAATAATTAATTATTAGTATATGATTAATTATAAGATTAATAATTAGTCTATAAATTAATTAATAATATGTTTATAGTAAATACATTTAGCAAGGGATGGCTCTTGAGGTGAGGATGGGAATCCAGTTTTCATTGATTTTTTTTCCCATCATCTCTATTTGGTTTATTAAGTTGTTTTCCTAAACTAATAGCGTCTAATTTTTTTGTGGTAATGGTCAATTCTAGTAAGGATACTTGTTTTTTGAATGCAAATGTGATGTTTTGTTTTTAGGGATTGTTCTTCAAGGGCAGAGGAGTGGGAAAGGAGTGGGAATGATTATGTTTTATATTTGCACAATGTTATTGGATTTTTTGTCTTTAGGGATTGTTCTTCAAGTGCAGAGGAGTGGGAGAGGAGTGGGAATGATTATGTTTTATATTTGCACAATGTTATTGGATTCAAAGTTTGATGGAATGGCCAATTTTTCCTACATAAGATTTACCGCATGAACAAGGGATTAAGTATACACCTTTTTGATCGGTGGAGTCAATAGGATCTTTGATGGATCTAAGGTGGCCACGAATAATGTTTATAGGTCTAAAGGTAGTGGTAATGTTTTTATTTCTAAGGATATGAGCAATTTTATCAATGGTTCCCTTAATGTAAGGGAGACAAATTTTGGAAACCATTACAAACTTTGTTATGTTAAAATGAAATAAACATACATAATAACAACTCAAAAAAGTCGCATGTAGAATAGAAGTCATAGGATGAATTGTTAAGACACCTCCTTTGTGAAAGTTATCAGTTCAAAACACTATGGATCTAGTTAACAAAAAGAAAATTAAAATTAAAATTAAAATGTACTGTTAAGACTCCCCTTGGGTGAAGAATCACCTTGTGTGAAGAATCATCGGTTCAAAATACCAAAACCCCATGGATATAGCTCTCCTTTGGTGAAGAATCACCTTGTGTGAAGAATCATCAGTTCAAAATACCAAAACCCCATGGATATAGCTCTCCTTGGGTGAAGAATCACCTTGTGTGAAGAATCATCTGTTCAAAATACCAAAACCCCATGGATCTCGCTGATCTTTTAAATGCATATTATCTTATATTTCTTCACATCATGATTTTTTTCCAATGATTCAAGTCAACTAATTCTACCAGCCCAAAACGATCAAGTAATCTCAAAGCATTTTTCTCATCATTATTGGATCAAATATTATCTATCAAACTTTGACCATACAACCTCCATAAAACCTAAGAAAAATATTCATGTGACAAATGAGCCAAAAATGTTGATGGTTTTATACTCGACATAGCTCATGTTGCTAATTAGTAACTAAATTGATTTGAAATGCCTCAATTGTATTGAAAGATCTATCTATCAAACTTTGACCATACAACCGCCATAAAACCTAAGCAAAATATTTGTGACAAATGAGCCAAAAATGTTGATGGTTTTATACTTGACACAGCGCATGCCACTAATTAATAACTAAATTTATTTGAAATGCCCCAATTGTATTGAAAGGCTTTATTGAATGCATCTTCTTCATAGTGCATACAGGTTGCCTTCCACCCTAATTTCACCCAATGGGTCAGAGATCATAAAGCGTACTAAGGAAAGGAAATCATGACTTAATATTTATCACTAAGAATTTCAATGGCTATATAAATTGTAACATCAGTGTTATGAATTCAGTGGCACCCATCTCACATAACTTAAGGGATCATTGGAAGCCAAAGTTCTGACAACAATATTGTTTAATTTCTTTCTTCAGCCACTAAAAATGCAGTGGCCTCTGTCACATAGCAAACCTTTGTTCCATATTTGAAGCCTACATGTAATATTGAAAATGTAGCTAAAGGAGGTCTTTTGGTCGATGCCTTAGCAAGTAAAGACTTCGAATTGTTTTTCTCTAACAGGAATGCGAATTGTGATGAATTCATTTCCAGTTCACTGGAATGGTTATCAATAGACAACATGCATAGTGTTGGAACTTCAGTTCGTTGGAGTCTTCTTCACATAGACTATAGGATGAGGTGGAAGAGACAAGTCTAGTAAAGGACAAGTTAAGAATACAAAAACAAGTTCAATTAGTAGGACGAGTTAAGACTTCAAAGACAAGTGAAGAGAGGATGAGTTAAGTTAAGTCCTCAGTTAACTTATTTCACAACTAGAGGAAATCAAGGAATAACTCAAGCTAGTTAACTAAGAACTAATCCAAGTGTAACTGAGATTTTCTCTAATTAACTAGCAAAGAAACACGTTGCACTTGTGTGAACAATCATTTACACTTGGCCTCCTCACATGCATCAAAGATCTACTTAGGAAGAGAAGGAAGAAAGCACAATGTTGGATAGTTACTTTGTTGTTAGCAGAGTGCCTTGGTTGAGGAGTGAAGATCAAAATTCGAAGAGCAAAAGCCGAGACTAGTTTCAGTAAGAAACAATTGTGTGTGTGCACTGAGATCAAGAGGCAAGGCTAAGATCATCTTCTCAAGGCCAAGAGAAGTGATCAAGGAGCAGGCCAAGAGAAATTTTGGAGCTGAGATTTATTTCTCAGAAGCTATTTGCTAGTTGCAGTAGCAGTGTATTGGATTTGTAAGAGATATATTTGCTTAAATAACAATCAATAAAAATCCCACAACAGTGACTACAAGTTTTCCCATCTGGGTTTCCTAGGTATGTGTGCATGTGTTTTTATCTCAACTATTTCTCACTACAAGTTAAATGTTAAGAAACTTTATATCTTGCTGAAAGTTAAACTTCGCTTTAGTCTTAGTTGCCTTAATTTTCAATAGATTCATCTAAGTAGTTGCAAAGTTCAAGAAAATTAACATGGTATTAGAGCCACGCACTATATAAAAACTAGCACTAAGATTGTTTAGTCAATAAAAAGTGCAATTCAGTTAGTAGGCTTGCGCTAGAGTTTGAAAAGCAATATTTGGATAGTGGTATGTGGATCCAAGGACTAAGGGAAGATCACTATTTAGAGGGAGCCTCTAATTTCTGCTCATTGAGGGAGCGGATTTCAATGTTGTTGGAAGATAATGGGGTGCTATAATTTTTGAATTACCCACAAACTATGCTTACATATGCCCAACAGTTAATCCAACATAACAAGAATGACACCAAGGTTAGGACAATCAATCTTGAGGGGGTAAAATATCACATTAGCCCTCATCTCAATGAAAAACAATAGCAAACGATATGTAAAAATCCATCTTGACTTTGTATCAAGGATCTAATGATGCCAGGCAGTTTTCCTGAAGAATGAGCCAAGAAATATTCGGATGAGCAAAGGAGAGCCCATCATTGCGCACCTTTCCAAGTTTACCTAGGTTCAAGATGAGCTTGTTGGAGTCGGTGAGATTGTAACAAGCAAAGATCTTGTGAGTATTGCACTACACTACTAAAACTTCATAAGTCTTGGGAGAATTGAAAAAGGTTGTGGGGAGACTATATCCAAGAAAGCAAAGACCTTGTGAGTATTGCACTGCACTACTAGAACTTCATAAGTCTTGGGAGAATTGAGAAAGGTTGTGGGGAGACTATATCCAAGAAGAAATCTGGAGAGGGACGAAAGTTGGAGTTTCAGTGAAGACAAAGGATGAGGAGAAATTTTCCTTGGTAGGCAAAGGAAGTAGCGCCAAGGCAAAGAAGATCCAAGGCATGGGAGAGAAGAAGAAAGTTTCGAGTGAGATCAATGCTTCTCTTGCCACCGGTTTGAATATTATGCCACTAAGAATCATAATCATAAGAAGGGGTCTAATAAGGATCATGTGGCAGCATCAACTGAGGTAGATGTTTTTACTTCTCAGTTCGTGAAGGATTTCTCATTGATGGTTTGCATGGAAAGCTCAGTTGGTAGCAACTTGTGGTACATTGATTCTGGAGCATCCTTTCACATGACCAGGAACAAGGAATATTTCATCTAATTGGATAAGGGCATGTAGTTTCACATTGAGCTAGGAGATAATGGCAAGTGCGTGACCAAGGGCATGGGTATTGTTAGTTTTGAGAGGAAGTATGGTAAATATCTCCATCTCAAGTATGTCCTCTCTGTTCTAGGCCTTAAAAAGAACCTTGTTTTTGCTTCCACCCTAGAGGACAAGGGTTGTGATGTCATTTTTAGTAGAGGAAATCCCTACCTCAAGCACTTGGAATCTAGAGCCATGAAACAAATTGGTGTGAGGGTGAAGAACCTTTACAAGCTGCAAGTTGAGACAGATGTAACCTTGAGTAGCAAGGTAGGGCGTGAACATGGCAAAGACATGGGGGAGATTTGGCATAGATGCATGGGTCATTTGCATCATGGGGCATTAAATATCTTTCAGTAGAGAGCCATAGGGCTACCACAATGCAGTATTGTCCATCATGATGTATGTAAGGGCTGCACAATTGGAAAGTATGCCAAGTCACCTTTATAAGGCCAAGACAATAGAGACAAAGGGATTTTGGAGATGGTACATTTAGTCATATGTGGACCCTTGTCTTCTCCATCCCTCACGAGACACAGGTACTATGTCACCCTAATAGATGATTATTCCTAGAAAACATGGATCTTCTTTATGAAGGAGGAGGTCATCTCCAAATTCATGAAGTTTAAGGCCGTGGTAGAAAACCATACTTGGAAGAAGATCAAAGCATTGAGGAGTGACAATGGCAGGGAATATGTCTCCAATGATTTTAGGGATATGTGTGCCAAGGAGGGTATTAGGAGACAGCTTACAACACCTCATAACCCTCAACAAAATGGGATGGATGAGAGGAAGATTCGCAACATAGTTGGATCAGCGAAGGGCATGTTGCGTGACCACAGGTTACCCATGTTCTTATGGGCAGAGGCATGCAACACTGCAGTATTTTTGCAGAACAAAAGACCGGACAAGGTGCTTGGACGAGTTACACCAAAGGATACTTTCATAAGGAAGAAGCCTAATGTCTCTCACTTCCACATCTTTGGGCCAAGATTTTACTATCATGTGCCTAAAGAGTGCAGGAAGAAGTTGGAGCCCACAATTGAAAAGGGAATTCTTGTGGGTTATTGTGAGATACCTCAAGCCTACAAGGTGTATGTACCATCACCTAGGAAGACATTTATCGAGAGGGACATGAAGTTTGCAGAGGACAAAGCTCTAAGGGAGTCCTTGGAGGGAGAGCAGGTTGGAGTGCCTAAGGAAGAGATTTTCACTCCCAAGCAAGAGCCTCAGTGAATACCAAAAATTGAGTCTTAGTCAAGTGGCAAGCAAGTCGCACAGTGGGATGAGGACTCATTACATGATGAGGAGGAAAGACTAGGACGAGTGGAGTTAGCCACTCAGTCAATGACTCCTAGCACAAGGAGGAAGAGAGTCAAGTGGTTCAATTGGAAAGTAGGTCGTACAACAAGATGACAAGGACTCATTGCAGGATGAGGAGGAAAGACCGAGATGAGTGGAGGCAGCCACTCATTCAATGACTCCCAGCACAAGGAGGAGGAGAGTCAAGTGGGCCAAGAGGTTAATCCAAGAGGGCCCAGGAGTCATTTGAGACTCTCAACTCTATACTCGGGCAAAGCAAACAACCACAGAGGTACACTAGGTACATGGCATTGATGACTAAGTTGTTAGACTCAGAGCCTTCTTTTTTACAAGGAGGTAGCCTCTCAGCAAGTTTGGTGAGATGCCATGGTGGAGGAATATTCCTCCATCATGAAGAATGACGTTTGAGATATAGTGCCATGTCTAGAGGGAAAACCAGTGGTAGGCTCACGCTGGGTGTACAAGGTGAAGCATGGAGTACATGGGAGTGTGGATAAGTACAAGGTCAAGTTTGTGGCCAAGGGCTTCTTGCAAGTTGAGGGCATTGACTATAAGGACATGTTTTCTCTGGTGGCTCAATATTCATCCATCATAATGATTTTGGCACTAGCAGCTTAGAGGGGGTGGAATATCCACCAAATGGATGTGATGACATCATTCCTCAATGGAATGGTTGAAGAAGAGATTTATATGGAGCACACAAAGGGGTTTGAGACTCTCAACAAACACAATCAAGTTTGTTTGCTGAAGAGAGCTCTTTACGAGCTCAAGGAGGCACCAAGAGCGTTGTACACTCGCATTGATAGCTACCTTCAGGGATTGGGCTTCACTAAGAGTGAGGCGGATGCCAACCTATACTATATCACAGTTGGAGGGCTTCCACTCATTCTAGTGCTCTAAGTTAATGATCTTATATTTAATGGAGCAGACAACTTGATTTAAGATTGCAAGGTAGATCTTGCAAGAGAGTTTAAGATTATGGACATAAGGCTTATGCATTATTTCCTTGGGCTGAAGGTATGGTAGGGTGATGGGGAAATATTTTTGGGGTAGGGGAAGTACACTGCATATATCCTCAGGATGTTTCATATGTAGGATTGCAAGCCCATGACCACGCCTCTAATCACAAACTAGAGGAAGGTCAACACTAGTAGAGCAGAGCGAGTAGATGTCGCGTTGCACAAGCAAGTCATTGATGTAATTAGTCAACACATGGCCTGACATATGTTTTGCAATGAACTAGTTGGGCCAATTCATGATGGATCCCACTAGAGTTCACTGGGTTGTTATCGAGCATGTCTTGAGGTATCTCAAAGGCATGGTAGATTGTGGTTTATGGAACAAACAAGTTGATGGAGTGAGGCTTCAGGGCTTCACAGATGAAAATTGCGTAGGGAGCTCCATACACCGGAAGAGTACTTTAGGTTGCATCTTCAACATTGGGTCGGCAATTTTTTTTGGTTTAGCAAGAAGCAAAGATCAGTTGCTTCCAATTCAATGAATGTCGAATACATGGTTGCCAACTTAGCAGCATGTGAATCCATCTGGATGAGGAAGTTGCTTGTGGGTATTTTAAGGTAGGAGTTGGAGCCCACCATGATTTACTATGACAATCAAAGTTGCATTAAGCTATCTTAGAATCCATTTTTTCATGAACACTCCAAGCACATCGAGATCAAGTAGCATCATCTTAGGGATTGTGCAAAAAGGGATAGTGAATCTACCATACCTTCCCACAGATGAGCATGTTGCTGATATCTTGACAAAGGCCTTAGTCAAAGGCAAGTTCGTGTTTTTTAGAGATAAGTTACAAGTTGTACAAAATCATTTCCTCGCTTAGAGGGAGTGTTGAAAATGTAGTAAAGGAAGGTCTTTTGGGTTGTGCCTTAGCAAGTAAATATTTCGAATTGTCTTTCTCTAGTAGGAATGTGACTTCATAAGTTAGACTTTAGTTTGGATGAGTTGATTTCCAATTCGCTAGAATGATCATCTATAAACTGCATGCATAGTGTTGGAGCTTCAATTCATTGGAGTCTTCTTTAATTAGACTATGAGAAGAGGTGGCAAAGACAAGTCCAAATAGGACGAGTTAAGACTGCATAGACAAGTTAAGTTAGTAGGATGAGTTAAGACTTTAGTGACAAGCCAAGAGAGGATGAGTTAAGTCTTCAATTAACCTGTTTCATGGCTAGAGGAAATCAAGGATTAACTCGAGCCAGTTCACTAAGAGCTAGTCCAAGTGTAACTGAAACTTGCTCCAGTTAACTAGAAAAAGAAACCCATTGCACTTTTGTAAACCACCATTTGAACTTGGCCTCCTTGCATGCATCGAAGATCTACTATTAGGATGAGTTAAGACTATAGAGACAAGTTAAGTTAGTAGGACAAGTTAAGACTTTAGAGACAAGCTAAGAGAGGATGAGTTAAGTCTTCAATTAACTTGGATCACAACTATAGGAAATCAAGGAGCAACTCAAGCCAGTTAATTGAGAGATAGTCCAAGTGTAACTAAAACTTGCTCTAGTTAACTAGCAAAAGAAACGCATTGCCCTTTTGTAAACAACCATTCGAACTTGACCTCCTTGCATGCATTAAAGATCTACTTGGGCAGAGAAGGAAAAAGGCACAATGTTGGATGATTCATTATTGTTGGTAGAGTCCATTGGTTGAGGAGAGAAGATTAGAATTCGAAGAATAAAAGTCGAGCCTAGTTTCATCGAGAAACAGTTGTGTGTGCAGGTCAGGATGAAGAGGTAAGGCCGAGAGTAGTGATCAATGAGCAGGCCGAGAGAAATTGGCAAGTTGAGATTAGTTTCTCGGAGGCTATTTGTTTTTTGTAGATGTAGCATACTAAATTTGTAAAACATCTATTTGCTCAAAGACAAATCAATAAAAAACCCACAACAACAAATGCAAGTTTTCCCATTTGGGTTTCCTAGGTAAAAAAACTGGTCTAAAATTTATGTGTGCATGTGTTTTTATCTCAACTATTTTCCACTAATTGTTGAATGTTAAGAAACATTGTATCTTGGTGAAAGTTAAACTTGGTTTCCATTTTAGTTGCCTTGATTTTCAGCAGATTCATCTAAGTAGTTTCAAGAAAATTACCATGTAATGGAATTAAAGAACAACATGCATCTATGTTTTTAATAATCAAGACATAGGAGCAAAAGGAATGCAAAAAGTGGTTTTGAAGCTTAAAACTTCCTTACGCTATATTTAATACTAATTTACTTTGTATAGTTTACTCTATTTATTTTTCTTTGTCTCTAAGGATTTACGTCAACAAAAGAAGATTGTCCAGGAAGGGATTCAAGATGCTCTACTTTCTTAAGATGAGGTCCCAAGAATGTATATTGTATATGACCTATAACATCTTCTAAGCAAGTTTGATCATCGGGAAAGAACTACATTGTTTTCTAAACAACATCTTTCAAAATAGAACCTTACCAAATTTTGATGGAGGATTTGTAAAAATCCACTTGATTTCATGTGAAATAACATATATAAAAATGCATCTTCCAAGGCCTTTCAAGCTTGTCATAGGGTAAGCTATTATTGTCCACCACCACGTTGTTGTATGACATCATACATCCATAAAACTGAAAAATGAAGGAAAGCAACCTTTTGTGCAAGATTTTCCACAAATATTATCCTCGTCCCTTCTCCATACAATTAGCCACTTGAATGAAAAAACTCCTTATCTCCATCTATGCTCAGTGAAAGCTATGTAGTCAAGAATTTATTAGTTTCATTAAGAGCATGAAAGACCTAATGGTTAAGAGCATGTTTTTTCTCTTAAGAGGTCACAGGTTCAAAACCAAAGGGGGTAGAGTATGTATGCCTTTGTTAGCAATGAAATCATTGCATGGAGGTGAGTCCCTTGTCCCACAAACAAGGGGGTCTCATACACCAATGTGGTGTTTATCTATGCCATGACCTTAAAATTGGATGATAATAATAATAATAATAAATCTGAGAAGCTGGCTACAGAAGAAACTACTTCACTCCTTAATTCCTATTTGTTGAAGTTTTGAGGTGAATCATTTTGCCGCTGAGAAGCTGGCTATGGAAGAAACTACTTCACTCCTTCATTCCTATTTGTTGAAGTTTTGAGGTGAATCATTTTGCCGAATCTCAAGTGCTATAGAGTGTTGATTGAATACCTACATATGGTCTTCCTACAAAGAATAGCACCATAGAAATATAAGATCTAACTGTAACAGTGAAGTATGATCTCTAACTACCCACTGAAATGTCTTCACTCCTGGGCTCTTGACCCATAGAAATTTCTTCATCCCTGAGCTTTGGGTAGTCACTATATTCATGGAGAATATTTAGCTTTAGAAGAAGTGGCAAGACATACCTGAATTTAATCTGGCCTCAATCATTTGGCATACCTAATTTCTTTTCCAATTCATAACAAGGTGTCATCGTAGGAATGATCCATTAGAAGCTCAACATGTGCCATGCCAGACAAGTAGTAGCCAAAAACAGTAGTTGGAGTCTTTTCTAGTTCATAACAAGGTGTCATCATAGGAATGATCCATTGGAAGCTCAACACCTACCATGCCAGACAAGTAGTAGCCAAAAACAGTAGTTGGAGTTGCTCGAATGCCTTGGTGTGCCAACTAAAGAATTAAAGGCTCAGTAAAGGTTCGAAGTTGGTCTATGTGGTTGGTCGATGGATATTTACAAATTAATTCATGAGTTATGTAGAGGGATGGTAGGACTTGGTGTGACTTGATGACTCTTATTTGGCTTCAAGTGAGAGAATGTTAAGTGTGAAGCCAAATTCACGGAGGATTCTAGATCAAATCTTTCTAGATCTCCAGGATTCTAGATCTTTCTACACTGCCATTAGTTTCTAGAATCACATGCAAGATTCTAGATCCTCCTACACCGCTAGTGGTTTCTAGATCATTCCAGATCTCCATCTGAATCACATACAAGATTCTAGATCCTTCTTCTGCCTCTATAAATTTGTAATTTCTCTGGCCAAGGAAAGAAAGCGAAAGCCCAAGCCTGTTATGTAATGCAAAGTGATTTATGTTCTCCAGTAATTGTTTTATCTATTCCACTGTTTCTAATTAAGTAATCTTGTTGTTTCTCCATTTGTTTGTCTCTGTGAATTATTCTCTTCTATTGCCATCTAAGTCTCTAAGTATAAATCCATTGTGTGCATATGTATGCTCTGATCTTACAACTGGTATCAGAGCGAGGTTGAAATATCCACCGTGCAAGCCACTTAGTTCCATCGCCTTGCTCTAGCAGCATTTGTTAAAACGTTGGTTGTTACCCTTGGAGCTGTTGAAGGATCTGTCCAAGAAATAGCTGAGGAACGCTGGAACTAAAAGACAGTCGCTGCAAGAAAAACAAGGTCGTGGACCTATGTTGAAACGTGTCGCTGGAATTTGAAAAGTGGAGATCTGTAGAGATTGGAGTTGAAACGTGGTGTTCATAAGTTTTTTTTTTAAGATCCAGATTGCACCTATATGTCAAGTTTTTTTCTCAAACCAACATATGTATGTGTGAAATGTGAAAAGGTTAAAACATTATATATGTTTTTATATTTATTATGAAACATATATAATTATATGTTGGAATTTTAAAAAGTATATTTTAAAAAGGAGCAGGAATTTTGAAAAGGGTATTTTAAAAGGAGGAAGGTCATTATTACTAAATTTTAAAAAGTAATAATTCAAGTTTTATTTTTAAGTGGAGTTTTTGTGTTTTGGGGCATGAATTTGATTGAAAATTGAGACAACATTTACAAATATGGAGAAGTTGAGTGGGGCTAATTTTGCCCTATGGAAATCACAGATGGAGGATATACTGATTTTAAAGGATCAGTATTTGTCGATTGAGGGCACAACAAAGAAACCCTCATCGATGACAAATGAAGAGTGGAATAAGCTAGATAGAAAGGCGATTGCAACAATCTGCCAATATTTAGCAAAGAATGTTTATTTCAATGTGTCCGGAGAAAAGACGGTTGAAGCATTATGGAAGAAGCTCCATGATCTATATAAAAAGAACACAACATCAAACAAAGTGTTCTTGATGAAGAAGCTTTATAATCTCAAAATGAAGGAGGGTGCTTCAGTTGCTGAACATTTGAATGCATTTAATATTATTACTAATCAGCTTGCCTCTATTAAGATCATTTTAGATGATGAAATTAGAGCTATTTTGCTAATGTGTTCTATGCTAGACATCTAGGAAAATTTAATTGTAGCTATGAGCAGTTCAACAATTATAGGGACCCTAAAGTTTGATGATGTCAGCAGCAGTTTAATGAATGAGGAGCTGCGACACAAGTCAATTGCAGAAAACCAAGGAGGAGAGGCTCTAGCTCTAGCTGATCATGGTACGAGAATGGATCGAGGCCGGCAAGGGCGATCAAGATCGAGAGGCCGATCAAAATCAAGGAGAGGAAGGATCATCTGCTTTCATTGTGACAAACTCGGGCACATGAAGAAAGAATGCCAATTTTGGAAGAAAGGACAAAAGGATCAAAGGCCGTCTAGTACAAATCACAAGTCATCCAGCACAAATGAAGGTGAGGCTACTGCTGTAGCCACATATGGTGGTGTGTTGTTTACTGTTTCAGTAGAGGATGCATGTGTATATACATCTAGCAGTAGCTTTGATTGGATCCTTGACTCTAGGGCATCTCACCATGTAACCCCATGCAAAGATAGTTTTGTTTCATATAATCCCAGTGATTATGGTAGAGTGCATTTGGGGAATAATCATTTTTGCAGTATTTTTGGAGTTGGAGATGTCCAGATCAAGATGAAAGATGGACAAGATATATTGTTGAAATAGGTCAAGCATGTACCAGAAATGTGCATGAGTTTAATCTCTATAGGACGACTCGATGTTGAAGGCCATTCGACAAGCTTTGGAAAAGGAGGCTGGAAAATTAGCAAAGGTGCATTGGTCGTGGCAAAGGGCCCAAGACAAGAGCATTATACACATTGAAGACACTGAGAGGAAAATCAGATTTGGCTGCTGTCACAAAAGAAGGAAAATCAACAGATTTGTGGCATAAGCGTTTGGGTCACATGAGTGAGAAGGGCTTAAAAATCCTTGTTGGTAAAATTTATTGCCAAGTTTGAAATCCTACAATCTTGATCTTTGTGAGCATGGTATATATGGTAGACAAAGAAGGGTTTCATTCCTTAGAGGTGGCCATGACAGAAAGAAAATTGTGTTAGAATTGGTACACTCGGATGTGTTTGGGCCTATTAACATCAAATCATTAGGAGGAGCATCATATTTTGTAACATTTATAGATGATGCATCGAGGAAGGTTTGGGAATATCCTATGAAAAATAAAAGTGAAGTGTTTGGAATATTTCAAAATTCCATGTTGTTGTTGAAAGAGAGACTAACAAATTGGTGAAGTGTTTAAGAACAGATAATGGTGGAGAATATTGCTCAAATACATTTAAGGAATATTGTAACAGGTTTGGCATAAAGCATGAGAAGACTGTGCTTGGTACTCCTCAACAAAATGGTGTCACAGAAGGATGAATCACACCATTATGGAAAAGGCGCGAAGTATGTGGCCCAATTCCAATTTGGAGAAGAATTTTTGGGTTGAAGCAGTTAGGACCGTTGGCTACCTCATGTATAGATCTCCAACTACAGCCTTGGATTGCGGTATCCCTGAAGAAGTTTGGACTCGTAAGAATTTGAATTATTCTCACTTGAAAATCTTTGGATGTGAAGCATTTGTACATATTCCCAAAGAAAATAGAACTAAGCTAGATGATAAATCTATGAAATGCATTTTTTTGGGATATGCGGATGAAGATTTTGGTTATCATCTATGGGATCCAGTCAAACATAAAATTATTAGAAGCAGTGATGTTATATTTAATGAGTTAGAAATGTTCAAGAGGACTATAGGTGAGTTGGAGATCAAGAAGGTTATTGACAGGTTTGAAAAGCAGTAGGAAAACATACCACCAATACAAGAAAATGAACAGCAAATTCAGGAGCATGAAGAACTACAAGTGGAAAATAATGAACAACAAGAAGAAGGAATCTTGCAGGAACCTTTACAGGAGATTCACTCGGATAATGCACCACCATAGTTGGTTTGTAGATCTTCTAGGCCTCATAAGCCTTCACAAAGGTATCCTCCTTCAAACTATATTTTGTTGACTGATGAAGGTGAACCTAATTGTTTTCAAGAAGCTTGTAAAGTCGGGCACAGTAAAGAATGGAAGAAAGCAATGGAAGAATAAATGAACTCTTTGCAAGAAAATAAAACTTGGGATTTGGTAAACCTCCCAAAAGGTAGAAAGGCTCTACAAAACAAATGGGTGTACAAGATTAAGCATGAAGGTGAAGAAAAGAAGAAGAGGTATAAAGCAAGACTAGTGGTGAAAGGTTTTGCCCAAAAAGAAGGTATTGACTTCACTGCAATTTTCTCACCTGTTGTTAAAATGTCATCCATTAGAGTCATTCTTGGTCTAGTTGTTGCTTTAGACCTAGAATGTGAACAGTTAGATGTA
>APFE030406935.1:44333-60482 GCA_000404065.3 Pinus taeda | reverse complement strand
TGAAACTTTTCTCTTTAAATTTTATCTTCAAACACATGTTGTAGTATTTATGGTTCTGCAAGTGGCAATAGTTCGAGACAACCCTCTATTTTTGGCTATATATCCAATGGAGATCAACTCAATCTCCACCATCTTGTTACCCAACCATGAAAACAATAACCCAATAACTGTGTGGAAAATGATACAAGAGATCCCAAATTTGAGGTCCACTCATGTCACATCCAAGAATATATACAATGTATGTGGGATCATGCACTCATCCAAAAAATGCAAAGGCTAAATCAAACTTGAATTCGGTGCCAAGTGTTTCTTCACTATTGTATTTGTTAGCCTAGAGGATCAAACATGGGTATTCAAGAATGGCTTATCTGAGAAATGGAAGCTTTTTTTATCACTATAAGTATTAAGGAATGACCAATGTGAGCAGTTAAAGCCTATGAGCAACTACCTATGAACCATAGTATTCAGGAATGTTAATGATGAATGCTTGGTTTTATATTTCATATTTTTCTTGTTTTTTCTCTCTCATTTCTTGAATGTGAAACAAATGCTTACTTGTATGTTTCATATTTGTCTTGTTTTTATCTCTCCCTATTTCTTGAATGTGAAATATCCAAACTCCGTTTCTCATCTCGTTGTAGTTTCCCATTTCGTTTCCCCTTTCTCGTTTCTAGTAACATAGATTTCAAGCCCTTCCTTCTAGGTTTGGTTGAATTTCTGCATTTCTCTCAACTCCAAAAGCAGGTGATAGAAGGGATGGGTAGAAATCTTGGTACCCGAGATAGACTTAAAGAGGAAGAAACATTGAGTCAGACACTGCAAGATTCCTCTCATGGGGTAAAAGGATCACAACAAGGCCATAATAAGCCCCCGAGATAGAACGAAGATGCTAGTGGATGTAGTGGTAACAATCAGATTATGGTGTAGCGCCGTATATTAAGGTCCACCAATGACATAATATTAGCAAAATTCTAAGCATGAAAATAGATTGAAACAAAAACAAAAGGGAAACCCTCACTAACTCGTCAGACCCTTGCTCAATAATTAGGCAACATTTGGGTATGAAAAATCAGGGATCCCTTCTTTAAAGTCCCTGTTTGCTTTTATAGATCTCTTCATATTGATGGATGGCTTTGACCCTCCTCGAATGGCCATTGGATGAGTGCTAGGGGGTTGCATTCGTTAAACTTCTTGGCAACTATTTGAAATTTTTTTAATTTAACTTTTATACAGAACTTTGACTTTTGCATTTTGTAATTTGGTGCATATGTTTTCCTCTCATGCCACATTTGTTTAAATACACTACATATTTATTCTCTTTTGATTACGTTTCTCAACTATGGCCATGGATTTATCCTGGACAGGTAATGAAAATAATATATGTTCCAGGGAATTGAACATATGTTTTTTCATCACTTGTATCGATATACTTTAACAACACGGGCATGGAAACCCGAACCCATTGCTTCAACACACTATGACTGATAGAGACTTTCCTAGTTGTTGAACACAACACATAGCCCATATCATTCGAAGTTATACTGGTGTTATTCTTTCACCTTGAGATTGATATATATTTGTTTTATTGCAACAGGGAGACAACTGCTACATTACGATACATCAACTATACTCAAAGGCAAAAACTATTTTTCTTGTACAACCACGTTGAGAGTAATAAGTATCTTCCCATGTGTCATCATAGCAACAAATTCCATTTTTCTAATTCATTGCATTTCTCATTCTAGTGGTTGCCATTATTGTGCAAGTTTCTCCTGTCACTTTTTGCCTCCATGAAAGTTGATAAGAAAATGCTAAGACAATGCTAAATGTCAAATTTTAGTAGACATTCTGAAAACCTTTTTGATCCATTTTCTAACATGGTCCGCAATCTGTTTTGATAGTACTACGATGTATCTCTTCCAAAACTTGATTGTATTTCATAGCTGGACAACTAATTTGATAAATGATCTAAATTTGTCTTGGATTCGAACATTATTGGATGTTCTTGAAGATGGGCCAAGTGTTCACCCAAAACGTCCAAACATATCAATAACAACACACATAGTGTAACAGAAATATTCATCCTCATCCAATTATTAAATGCGAAAATATTACTCTAAAAGCTTGGATTTCCCATACACTAGGGCTATTAATTTTTTCCGCAGAAAAACTGAACCATCTATTGATATAAGAAGGTTACATACCATAATGCAAAGCATTTTCGTTTCCCTTCTTTCAGAGAAACCAAAAACAACTGTTTGTGGAGATTTCCAGATATTCCTCCAAATAGCCCTGTCAAAACCATTCTTTAGGACAACTAGATAAGCTATGGTTTCCCCAACCCCCGGCTTCCTAGTAGGAAAACAGCCAAAACAGGGTGAGGGACAAACCACCATGTCAAAAAACCAGATAGTAGGCACTGTGCTGGCTGTATGATAGTTTAGTATCAAAAAAATACAGGAACTCAGGCCTCCAATGAGAGGAAAATAGCACTGAGTCCTGTTACAATTTATATAATAACATAAAAGTTTTTGTAGCAGTATATACAAAGAAATAGAAAGCTGGAAAGTGAAAGAGAACTGTGGGCAGCTCACAAGTTATGCAAAAATGGGAGGAGCAAGTCGCCTTGCCACCCCGTCCACCACTTCTTCTACTGACCATGCGCCCAAATCTTGCTAAGTGCCTTTTTTAGAAAGGTTGTTTGCTTCTGTGTTTCTTTCCCTGAAAATATGACAAATTTGAAGCTCAGAAAAACAATTTTTAAGTCGAACAATCTCATTAAGCAAAGGAGTTAAAAGAAAATTCCTGCAATGATGCATTCATTGGCCCACTTGATTGTATTCAGAGAGTCACCAAATATTTGAGCCTCACGCTCATTGCGCAAAGAGAGTCAGAAAAGAAGCAAATGTAAGGCTTTTAATTCAGCAAATTATTTGTTCTGGTGCCAAGTCCAATGGATGCTTTGAGGAGAATCCCTGAGGGAAAGTGGATAACCAGACAAGCACCACATTTCTTATTCATATCTGAGGCCCCATCGAAGTAAGCCCATGGGATGGAGCCCTTTATGTCTTCTATCTGAACAGGCTTGGTACGTTGAGAAGAGGAGGGAGAGGGTATGCTTTCATAAATGGCCACTCCTTCTACTGCTAATCGGGCAATGGGAAAGAAAGTATCTATGAAAATCAGGCGGTTTCTGGCAAGCTAGATTCCCCACACAACCAATAAGGGTAGCGTTCTAACTTTATCATTGGGAGCGTGCTACCACCAGCTGTTCCAGGCCTCAGAAATCTCCTCCCCCTCCCAACTTAGGGGGATATTAGTCAATCGTAGCATTTCATTCCAGAGGCTTTTAGAAAAGGGATAGGCAAGGAAGATATGCTGGGGAGTTTCCTCGCTCTCCTTACTCAAAGAACACCACCTGGGGCCATTTTTCCCCCTTTTTTGGAGAAAATCCCAAGTGGGTACTTTTCCTTGTAGAACACACTAGAAAAACAACCGAGTCTTGGCTGGCCCTTTCAATTTCCACAGTGGCTTGGCCCACCAATTTGGTTCCTCCCACCCCTTTTGGGACATAAGCCAGTTATATCCCTTATTAGGAGAGTAGAAGCCCGTCTGTGAATGCACCCGTCTCAGCTCGTCTGGCTCATTGGTAAAATGAATGTGAGATTTCAGCAGACCAGCACGGAAAGCCCTCCATTCCTCTTGCCATCTTCCTTCTAGGGCGAGGAAATCCCCTGATAACCACTCTTGTCGCCAAATAGATGAGTTTATAGGATCAGTAATTTGACAGAGAAAGAAAAAACCTCTGTTATTTAGATGTTCGATCAAATCCCGTGAGAGGGCGTATGAGTCTGGGCAGCCCACCCACGGATCTCTTCCAAGCCTTACTGAGTTGCCATCACCTACTTTCCATGCCAACCCTTTTTTCCAATAATCTGTACAGCTGCCACCAAAGCTTTCCAGATAACAGAGGCATTTTTTGATGACTTGATGGGCTATTTGATCCATTCCAAAGGAGAGATTGGGTTGATATACTTTCTTCTGGTCACATCAGTCCAAAGATTGTCTAAAACTACCAGCCTCCAGGCTAATTTAGCAGCTAATGACTGAGAGAAAGGAAACAAGTCCTTTATCCCCCATTCACCCCAGCATTTTGGTCTGACAATTTTATCCCATGCGACCCAGGGAGTAACATGGTCCTTCTTCTGTCCAGTCCATAAGAACCTACTGCAGATTTTATTTATTTTCAGCAGAATGCATTTCGGCACCCAGGTGAGACTAGCCTAGTATATAAGGATGGTCAAAACCATAGATTTAATCAAAACTAACCTGCCAGCCCTTGACAGCCATTTAAAGCTCCAATTTTTCATTATGTCCTCAATTTTCGCCAAAAGCCAAGACTAGTCTTGAACCCTATAGGAGTCAGGCTTAAGTAAAAAACCAAGATATTTGAAGAGGTCATGAAGGGACTTTGCTTCAAAAGAGAGTAGCTCTTTTGCTCTGTTCACTTTAGAAAGTGAGAGCCCTGCAGTAGTGATGGAAGATTTCTAATCATTTATGACCAGACCCGTGGCTTTTAGGAAAATGTCTAGAATCCTTCTAATGCAGCGGCAGTCATCCCAGCTCCCATCACAAAATAATAGAATATCATCTACGAATAGGAGGTGAGTTACCCAAAGATTAAGCCCAACTTCAATCCCTTTCAGATCACCCTGTCTCTTTGCCGCTTTGATCATTAAGCTTAATCCTTCAGCTACGAGTAGGAACAGCAGTGGGGAGAGAGGACATCCCTGGCACAGACCCCTTTGAGGATTGAAAAAATCCGAAGCAACACCATTGATTAGGATAGAAATCGAGGTTGAAGAAACACACCCCATAATCCATCTCACAAATTCATAACTGAACCCAAGGTGCGTTAGGAGAAGCCTTAGATACATCCAGCTGATTCTGTCATATGCCTTAGAAAGATCTATTTTGATGATGGCCCCTTTTTTCCGACTCTTTTTGAGGCTATGAAGGGTTTCCTGAGCTACTCCAAAAACCTCATGAATTTGTCTTCCATCCAGAAAGCCAAATTGTTCCAAGGAAATGTTTTTGGAGAGGAAAGGTTTTAGCCTGGAGGCAACAATTTTTGCAATAACCTTGTATAAGCAGGTGCACAGTGAAATGGGGCGAAAATCATTAAAGGAAGAGGGGTGGTCAGACTTTGGGATGAGGGTCAGGAAGGTAGCATTGAAGGGCTGGTAGACCAAACCTAAGACCCTAGATTCTTCCACCACCGCGGTCAAATCTTTGCCTAGGGCGTCAAAAACGTGAAGGAAGAATTCCACCGTCCAACCATCCGGTCTCGGGCTTTTCTCTTTTTGCATCGACTTTAGAATAGCTTCCACTTCATCTTTAGAGACCAGAGACATAAAAAGATCATTGCCTTCTTCATCAATGAAGCTTGGGAAGAATTTAACTACTCTTATAACTTCAGCAATAGAAGCTTCTGCTGGAGCTCTAAACAGATCTTTGAAGTAGGCAACCCCAAGAGAGGCAAGCTCTTCAAAGGACTGATCCTTTTCCCCATTCTCTTTTGGCATTTACCAAATGGTATTTAAATTTTTCCTTCCTTTGGCATATTGCTGGAAGAATTTTGTGTTTTCATCCCCCGCTTGGAGCCAGATAGCACTGCTCTTCAATCACCAACTTTCCTCGTTTACCTGAAGAATTTTCCTTCTAGCTACTTCAAGCTTCCAGATTCTGTTTCGAGAGTCCAAGGTGGCATAGCCACCACCTTTCGGATCTTCCAAAAGCTCAAATTCGGCATTTATAACCCTTAACTCCTCATCTTCCTTCAATGTCTTTTGAAGAACCCAGGCTTTAGTTGCAGTCTTCAAACGTTTTAAGTTATTCATGAAAGCCTTACTCCGACTCAGCCCCTCCTCATCAACTGGCCCATCCTTCCTCCAAGTAGTATGAAAGAGAGTTTCAAAGGAGTCATCAGCAAGCCAAGAGGCATTGAATTTGAAAGGGGACCCAGGTTTTTTGAGAGTTCCTTTTGCCTCCATCAGAATTTGGAAGTGGTCGGATAGGCCCCCTTCACCCACCCAATGTCGAAAAATGGACAAATTTTCAGATAAATTTTCACCTATGAGAAAACGGTCCAATTTCTTACCCACCTAGTCATCACCCACTCTTTTATTTCGCCAAGTAGGTCTGGATTTGAGGAGCGTAAGATCGACTAGATGGGAAGAGGCTATCTTGGAAAGGAAAAATTTTGAAAGAGGGTCCACATGAGAATTTTCTCCCCAAGATTCCGAGACCCCCAGAGAGAAATTGAGGTCCCCTCCAATGATCAGATTAGGGTGGGCAAGAAAATATTTTTGGAAAAATGAAGACCAGAACAACTCCCTCCCCTGACAAGGCCCATAAAAATTAAGGAGAATAAGAGGTAGACAGAGCTCCTTAGAGTAAAGCTCCAATGCTAGAGAGTGATCATACCCCCAAGCAGAGATTTCCCTGAGATTTCCTGCTTTATAGCCTGTGACCACCCCCTAGAGCGACCATTTGCATCAAGGGCTTGAAAGAGCCAACCAGGAAGCAGTTTAGATAAAAGAGCTATAATTTCCTCCCCTTTACCAAGAGTTTCTTGAAGCATAAGAATGTCTGGGTTATTTTGTCCGATCAAATCCCTCAAAGCTAGTTTTTTGGGCTGACTAGCTAACCCCCTACATTTGTAGGAAAGAAGGATCATTTCAAAATTTCAGGGGGTGGCTTTGCTTCTCTAAGCACCCCAGTCAGGGATTTTTGTTTTCTATCAATGATATCCGTAATTGCCTTATGCTGAGCCTTTGAAATATTTGATTTCCTCCCTCTCGATTTTCTGGGCCCAATTGGCACCAAGTCCTGCTCTAGACCACCAAGAGCTGTGTCTTTCCCATAACGAATTGCCAGTGATCTCAGGTTGTAGGGGGGAACAGCAGAGGAGGGTACCGTCTCCAAAGATTTGCAAGGGACCAGGGGTTCAATCGGGGAAGGAGAAGGGACACCAGAAGGCGAAGGCACCGAGACAACTAGGCTGTCAATCGGGGAAGGAGAAGGGACACCAGAAGGCGAAGGCACCGAGACAACTAGGCTGTCAACCGGGTGGGAATTTAAGTTCAAAGAGGAGAACTCCATCTAAAGCTACTTGGAGGGACCAGGCTCAGAACCAGAAGAGACAAAAGCTAAAATAGAAGAACAAAGGGAAAAAGGGGGAGATAGTGGCATACCCGCCTATGAAGCCCCTACTGTCTCAGCTGCTGAAGTAGCCTGAGAAGTGGTCAACACAGGTGCGTTCTCAGGGAGCAGATCAGGAATATGCTGCTGCATAGGGGTGCTTGATGTCACGATCTCCAAGCCGGCCTCTAAGTCTTCCTCCATGGGTTCCTGTGGGGCATCCAAGCTGGGTCAGGAGCAGGAAAAACCATCGGCTTTCTGGTCACTTTAAAAGGATTTCTTCTATGGCGATGTCCCAGAGGGCACTCTTTGGCCAGATGCCCATATTTATGGCATCTGTGGCGTCGGAAAGGCAAATTCTCATAATCTAGCTTTTGAAGGAACTCCATCTCTTTGTATTTTAACGTCATGGCATCCGCAAGCCCTTCTCGGGGATTTAGACTCACAAGAATCCATGCCACACTAAGATCATCAGTTTTCTCAAAAGGCCTGTCAACCTCCAGAAACTTACCCAGAGTGTTCCCAATGAAAGTGAAAATTGAATCAAACCAAAACTGAAGAGGAAGCCATGGCAATTTAACCCAGACTGGAGATTCGTTCATTTTTTCTGTCTGGGTATCAAACAAAGGAGTCCATCTGCGAAGGAGGACTAGACATTTGCCAAAACACCAATTCCTGTCAAGAACCCAATTAACATGATCTTTATGGGCAAAATGTAGAGTAAACCAACCTCTTTCTAGGGCTTTAATCTCCACTGGTTTTCCTGGTGCATTTGTCCATTCCGATTGAACCCAGTCCCGAATATAATCAGCCGTGTATTTCCTCCCACGCACTCTGCCTACTAGTCTAGGCTCAGAGGCTGCCATAGCTTCTTCTACCCGGATGTCCACTCCCAGGGTGCAGCAAGGCCGAAGCTCCTTTTTTCTTATAGAACTCTACTTTTTGCGCTTCCCCCCACCACCATTGTCTGCACATCACCCACCCATGGTTCCATTGATGGCCGTGCTTCAGAACCCTCTACACCGGGCAGCCCCTGGCTCCTGTCCTCCTTATCACTATTTGCATTAATGTCACAATTCTCCGAACCCTCAAGCAAGGGCTCCTTTGCTTTCTGTCCCTTCTCAGCAGCTGTGGCGACCCCAGATTCGGGAGCCCCCTGAAAGCTTGCCTCTATTCCAACTCCCAATATCTCCCGATGGATTCCAATTCTAGGTCCATGGCCTGTATCTCTGACCTGATTATCCTTCTGAGACCGAGCCCGACTCACTTGATTAAGGAGATTTGCCAAGCTCCTAGAGATTGAATTCGACTATTTGCTTTGATCTGGGGCCCTAAAATCACCTCCTGACACCTAGGGAAACCCTTCTCCTATGACGGGCCTTTTTCTGGCCTTATCATTTGCAGCTAAAGGCCCTTTCAATACATGCAGCCCACAACTTGCCACCACATCCTCTATTCCTCCTGTGAGAGGGGGAAAATATGAGAGATCAGACCCCAAGGATAGGGAAGGAGGCCTGTGAACAACAATGCGATCCCTACCAAAACTTTCACCTCTAAAATATCCACCCCTTATGGATGAAACAACGAAATCAACCTTCCGATCATCAACCAAGTCAGGGAGAGCACCTTGTTCTTTGTTTGGAAAACTAGCTTTCACAGTCGCTTTGGGGAAAAAGCGTTCAAGGTTCTGGGCTGAAACTTCATGCCCCCATACAGTGAGAAGTTCCTTCGGCGCCAGATCTAAATCAACAAAATCACGATCGAGCCCCATCCCTGCTATTTAAACCAAACCCTAGCCCCACACCGCTGAAATTGGAAACCCATGGCAGATCAAAAGTAAACCCCGTTGCGCTGTGTAGAAAACAAAGAAAAAACTTAACCTGCATGCTGGCTAGGGTTAAAACCAAGCCGTTTTCCTAACTCGGACGACACTATTCAATGCTGGCTCGAAAAAGTCCAAATGGGGAACAAGGCCCTGACATGTGAGGTACGCCTGTCACATCTCATCACCCGTGTGGCCTGAGGCAGGCCTAGCCTACAGAAAATTACAGGTCCGCCATTCACAGGAAAACCCTAGCTGTCTATGGTCCGCCCTAGGGATATTACTTATATAACCCCTGGTTTTAGTTTCTCTTGCATGTTTGGTGATTTAGCTGGAATATGTCAAAATATAGAGTTCCTTGATGTCTTCACTCCAACTTCTTGGATGCCATTTCAAAGAAAGGCTCAAAGGCTATTCCAAATATTATCTTTAGAGGTGGCCATTTCGACCCGAAAGGCTGAGTATCCATGCTATCAGTCACACTCTTTTATGTAGGTGTACATTACTAAGTAATTTATCATCAATAAACATTGTTGCAAGACAATTATTGTTCAAATAATTTTTTGAGACATTGTGGATATCTAAAGAGATTTCCTTATGAAGCTCAAGTTCAGCAAAGCATCCAATATATGGATCATGAAGCAATGGATTCTCACACTAATATATTCACCATGTGACTGAGACAAAGATATACACATTGTAAAATCCCTCATGTAGATGAGAAAGTGGTGTTGGAAACTCTCCATGTTAGAATTGACATTCTTACCATATTCAAATGGTACCCTTCCTCAATGTAAACAATTCTTCAATAATATGGCCACTTTCCCACATGTGTCACTTCTCCCAATCCTCATGCTTAATTGGCACACTGCATTTCATTCGACAATTTGTATGTCTTGGGACTTTATATCCACTATAGTGGGCCTTCATCCCTCTTCTATTACAAAGTAGACTTCTCAGGGTAGGGGAAATCACAACTCCCAACCCTCTCTCATTTCAATGCAACATGAAAATCTTTTCTCACTCTCTTTCCATTTCACAACAGTTCTTCAATCAGAAATCTCAATTTCAATCCCTTCCTTCCATCTTTGGTTGAATATTTTCATTTCTATCAACTCCAAAAGCAAGTGATAGAAAGGATGGGTAGAAGGCTTGGCACCCAAGCTAGAGTTAAAGAGGAAGAAACATTGAGTCAAACACTGGAAGATTCCTCTCGTGGGGTAAAAGGATCACAACAAGGCCACAGTAAGCCCCTGAGAGAGAAAGAAAATGATAATGCATGCAGTGGTAACAATCAAAGTATGGTGCAACACTGTATATTAAGGTGCCATTATCATCCCCTCAAGACTTCGATTGCTGAGGAGAGAGAAAATATTTTAAAAGCAGAATCTAGAAAATTTGAGGCTATAATTAGCAAAGTGGAAAGCTTGCACAATTTTGTTTAGATACATCGTGAACAAGTTACAGATGATGATACACTCTTTGATCTCACATCCACACTCCTCACTACTATTAAGAAATCACAAAACAATGATGGTGATACTCCATTTGATTTTATTAGTAGTGATATTCTAAGAAACTATAGTGACCAAGCATATGGAAGTAGGTCTTTGGAAGGAAATGGCGATCAAACCCAAATATCATGGAGAAATATTGGGCTTTTAGATGCTTTTGTTTTCCAGCATGTGGTAGGAATTTGCACTATGCTTGGACCAATGGATAATGAACCCAATCAAAGGAAAGCTATAGTACATAGAAAACAGACTAAGCCGACAGAAAGCACTCGACCTGAAGTAGTGAAAGAGTCCCAAGAAGATGAAAAATTAGAAACAAAAAAGAATATGGAAATCATATTTAACATTTTCCGAAAACAGAAGCAAGCCATATTAGAGAATTTGGTTCTGAATATAATATCATTTTCCCAGACAGTAGAAAACATCTTTGCGTTATCATTTCTAGTAAAGGATGGTAGAGTTGAAATAAATGTCGATGAAAATGGAAAACATTTTGTTGTCCCCGAAAATGCTCCCAGAGCTATAGAAATGGCATCTGGAGAAGCTTCTTACAGGAAATTTGTTTTTCGGTTTGATTTTAAAGACTGGAAGTTATGATGGAAGTTGTTGAAATTGGTTAGGAGTTGATGTCTCACAGAACCAATGCACTTATGATTCCTTGTTCTGAGAAGGCTTCAGAGACTCCTATCAGAGAGATTTCAAGAAACAGGGGCAGAGTGGTACCTGCAACTCTTGAGGTGTAGGAGGATGAATGTGGAAGTGATGATGGTGGTGGAGGCCGTCTTCAAAGACCAGCACTGAAGAAGTGAAATAAATGTCTCCTATGACTTTTACTGCTTTTTTGGGTGCTTTTTGTTGGAAACTATCTCTGTTTCTACGAGTGCATTGTAATTCATACAAGAAGCTAATCTTTAATTTAAGAAATCTAGTATATAAACAATTCTATCTTGTTCTCATAATTAATTATAATTAAGTTTACTAGCAGTGCAAACCCCTGGTCATGTAGTACACCCTCTTAGGCATGCTTCCAAGGCCTGGGCAGAAGACTGACATCACGTAAAAGGAAATTTTTAATGTAAGATGTCAAGTTTGATCTATTAAACCATGATTAGTCTCCTTGTGATAGTATGTTGTAATTTTATGTTTGAAAAGTATTTTGAGATACCACACAAGAACAAAGTTTTTGATTATGTAGTTGGTTTAATTTGAGAATACATAGAGATGATAGTAGGGTAAGGCCAAGAAAAAATAGACGTAAATACAAAAGTTCAAAAAACTAGCTAGCAGCCCTTACCATACCCAAACCATTTTACTGGCACTACAAGGATAGAGAGATCCACCCAAAGGCGTGTGGAGAATAAGTAGGGATATGCATGCTCTGGATTGAGTAATTTCTTGAGCCTAGCTCAAGCAAGCGCAACTAGTAGATGGAAAGAGATTGGGAATATATGTCTATTAAGCATGTGTATATGAAATTCATTATGTCCCCTTTTGATTTTCAAGGTGGGAGGAATGCAATGGAGAAAGGGAGATCATATTTGTCCTCTATATCCCACCTATTCGGACACTAGGATAAGACCCAATAATAAGAGTTGGGTTCGCTCATAAATATATGATTGTAAAAGGCCATCATGAACTTTATTAAGTTAAGTCATCCTTTAGTTGAAGCTTCAATAAAGATACTCAACCTCTTTTGAACCCTTCAGTCTTCCTAGAATAGATATAGAACAACCCTATTTAACCCATGTTGAATGCCTCTTCTTGTTGTGATCTTAAACTTCAAACTTCGGCCCTTCTCCCTACAAGAGCACCCAAGAACAACACTCAAAACAACCTCTCTTTCACACATTGTACCTACAGTAAAACATAAGACTTCCACGTTGCTTCTAGGGCTTCTTTCTTGCCGTCTTATGGATCCTTCTTGCAGTGGCTAGGGCATCCCTTTGACTGTGTCTAGGGCCTCTCTAAGTGCTACTTTAGACCTTCCTTGACTGCGGCTATATGCTTCTTCTTGATGGCTGATAAGGGCCTCCCTTTTGCTATGGATTAAGGCCTCCTTTGTTGTGGATAAGAGCCTTCCTTTTGTTGTGTATCTGGGCTCTCTTGACTGCGTCTTTATGCCTCTCTTGACTACATCTTAGGCCTCTCTCTAGACTGTGTCTTAGGCCTCTCACTTGTTGTGGCTATGCCTCCTTTTGACTATGGTTATGGTTGCCTTTTATTGCAGATAGGGCTTCCTTTTCGACTGTGGCTAGAGCTCCTTCAAGACTGTGTCTAGGTCTCCCTTCATGACTACAACTAGGGCTCTTTTGTGACCGCAACTAGGGCTCACACTATTGCACCCTGCTAGCCTCACACTGCTCGGGGACTCCTGCACTGTAGCACTCTCTGCTGCTTCATCCGCATTCGTCTCTACCCACATCTGCCAGTCCTGCTACTCTCTCTTTGGGGCTCCCGTAGCAAGGTATAATCCAAGAGGTTGGGTACCTCAAGTATCTTCCCCTCATCGCTTGTAGTCCTCCTGACTATAGCTCGATGTCTCCCCACCTCTTCTCTAGATGTACATGAGCACTCCTTGTAGTCCCTAACATGCCCTGGGACACTACGACATGAGCACTAGTGCATTAACTATGCTAAAAGGTCACTTTATTGTTAATTTGACCATGAATATCTCTTCTACAAAGAAATATTTCTTAGCTTTGTTTACATTAGTGGTTTGATAAGAACATTTCTACAGTCTCTTCACTGAATTTCTTAATGTTTTTACATTTATGATTTTTGACAAAAAAGGGCTAACATTTTACCCTAGCTAGTTAAGGATTCTTAAATAACCTTCTAGCTTGGTTCCTTTTTGTTCCATCTAAGCTTGGAAAAGTGTCATGGATTTACATTGAACAATGTAAGAATCTAGTCTTCTCCAGAAACAATCAGGCCAACTCTTTCATTTTGCAAATTACCTACCAGTTCTAGACATATTCTTTGAAATTTTTATGCTAAAGGTGTTGGATTTAGGTAAGTGATACAAAATGCACACCTACAGTTCTATTGTTCACCTATTAGACCAGTGAAAATTATAGGTAAAATTGGAAGGGTTGGACATGAATGTTCCAACCATACTTTTATTGGCCTACAATACATATATTCATAACACATACCTACAATACTATTTTTCACCTATTCTGCTAGTGCATATTGTAGGCAAACTGTTAATGTTGGACTTCATTGTCTCAAGTTCACACACTAGCGCTAAATATGCAACATATTGTGTGCATTCTTAGATATGTTTGACATTGCAAGCTAATTGTTTAAATAAATGCATGTATAAAACTTCTGTATTAGCAAAATAACCATCAATATTTTTTTCTAGCATTTTGGGCTGAATTCACAGTAGTATGCTAAAAAGTGTCATTTAAATGTCTGGAAATTAGGATATATAAATGTGAGATATATACTCTACATCTTTGGGTTATCTCCTTTTCAAATTTGAGGTTTTTTAGGCTACATATTAATTATTTGAACTTTGAACTTTGAATTAATTCCTGAATGGACTTCGTAAATACTCGAACGAATGGACTTCATAAGGTAGTGGTACCATAATTGTGTTATTTCAAAGATTTGACTTCCATATTTCCACAAAATACAATGTCCTCAATAAATACTTATATCTATAGATACTTATGTTTAGGATTATATATGTGTTGGAGTAGTTCCTTTATGTTTTACTATAATCCTGATGTTGACAAGCTTTGGTTAACGTTTTCATCAATTGTTCATAGAATATGCAAAAGATTTCACTGTCAAAATGTGGCAAAAATTACATTTCTCCTGATTTATTTTTTTATTTTCTTGACAAGATAATCATGTTGCAGGAATGCGATATCCTACAGTCTGTTTCAATTTGTGGATATTTTTTTCCTCCCATTTTTTTACAAGGATGTAGATTTTATTTTCATGTTGATGGTTTTTGCATGTATCTTATCTAGCCCCAAATGCTGGTAATGGAGCGGACCTTGAGAAGTATTCACGGAAATAGATTACCAAAGGTTAATGTTACAATACCACTTCCACCTAGTATCAAAAAAGGTTTAATGGTAAGTGACATAAAGAAGAGTTATTTGATGACAGGGTTGAAAGGGAAACCTCATGTCTTAGTTCTAAGTCATTTATTTGCGTTTCTTAGCTCTAAGTCATCTGTTTTTGAGCTTTACCAGATCAGTTATTTCACTAATCCAATGTGCATGGATTGTATTTCTCACCCGATGTTAGTTACTTGACATGGTTGATATAACATTCAATTCTAGGGCATTCTATTTTAAGTCAGAGATTTTATTGATTAAAAGGATGTTCATATTTTGATTGGTTTACTTAGAGCCTGATTTTTTTTTTTTTTTCTAAATTCCATGTGGATGTTAATTTTTCAGGGTGAGCTCTTTGCACCAGTAAGGTTAGATGAGTCCTAGAACATAGGTATACAACAAGAACATCTTTGGCCTTTGTTGTGTATCTGTTATTATTTATATCATTGATGGATAGTTATTGATTATGTAAAACAGAGGATGGGAAGGTCCTGCCAATTCTCTTGACAAAACAAAATAAAATGGAGTGGTAGAATTGTGTTTTAGAGGGTGAGCCAGAAATCAGTACTTGAAAGGTAGAACTTAAGAATGGCAAGCTATATGATTTGGATCTAGAGACATAACAGACCGTGGAAAAAAAATGATGGTATTGACGAGTCTTCCCAGAAAATAAGCTCTAATTTTTAGACCACTTCCCAAATTTTAGTTATCTGCAATTGAAATAGTGACTCTAGCTTTATTTGTATGAATAATGACTTTGGCCATTGTCTTATTCATTTCCTATGAATGATTTTGATTTTCAAACTCCACCTAGTTTGTTGTTAAATTAAGTAAAGCTTTGATGACAAACTTATAGTTTTCAAATCTCTTTTCTAAATCCATTTTCTTGAGAAAATTTGTCTTTTTTACTTTAGGTACTGTAGATTGCTACTGCGTGACATATGCTATGATATAATTGCCTGGATAAATAGGCAGAAGTGTTGTACAACATAGTATTTTTTAAATATAAAGAAACAATATTTCCATATACAAAGTTTATTAATTAAGAACATCTTTTAGACTTCTTTGCTAAGTTATGATTATATTTTGGTAGGGGATTTTGTGTACGCTGATATTGTGTTATCTCTTTGGTTTTTGTCAGGTAACAATGGTTAATAAGGAATGTGTTCGTGAGTAGCAGGCACACTATTATTATACTATCAACAGGAAACTCTATGGTTTTTAGGCATGGCAACAAAAACACAAATGTTAGTGGGATATCCAAAGACCGTGTTGGATGGATTTAATACTAGTGATGATTTTGATTCTTTGTCAGATAAAGAATGTCATGATTCAAATTCAAATAAACAAAAGCAGCTCAACAATGAAGGTGAAGCTATTGCTTTTTGTCCAAGTCAATTTCTTTTATTTGTTGGTTGTTGTCATGTTTTGAGTGTGGACTTGTGAAATTCCAAAATGCATGTTGGTTTATGTAAAGGGGATATATATATATATATATATATATTCCGTTCATGGTTTCTGGAGATCCATGTTA